>SKCR01026224.1:0-62837 GCA_019454045.1 Zanthoxylum bungeanum | reverse complement strand
CCTTAAATATATTTCCATGTTTCTTTAATGTCGCCTGGATTTTTTATTCTCAAATATCTAACTAATCATCTCAACTTAGTGCGGAGGTAGAGCGCCATTAAGTCGAATCAAAAATTTTACAAATTCAATTCGAAGGAAAGAAACCAGGTAGTCTCATTATCCCATAGTCATAGAGCAGCCACAGGTCGAGTGGCTGGTTTATGACTCTTAGTTAGGAAGTCTACCTATAGTATTGCTTGAGGTGTATTGCATTCGAGTTATTTTGGTTGGGTCTCCCATCTTTTGTTTTCAACTTGTAGGATCTCTGTCCCACTGCCTTGGTGATGATGTATGGGCCCTCCCATGTAGGTCTAAGCTCTCCTTCTCCAACCTCCTTTGTATTTTGAAAAAATTTACGTAGGACTGAGTCATATTCTTTAAATTTTATGCACCTCATATTTTTGTTAAAGTTGCTTTCCATTCTCTGCTGGTGGGCCGCCAGTCATATAAAAACTTTTGCCTTTAATTCATCAATGGTTTCAAGGCTTTGGTTCAGAAGCTGTCGATTGGAATCTTCTTCAAGCAATTGGTAGCGTGGGGATGAGACATTTCCTTCGGCTGGAATGACTGTTTCTGCTCTCAAATCTAGTGAGAATGGGTTTTCTCCAGTCGAAAAGTGGACAATTATTTTTTATGACGTTAATACTACTGGGAGTTCATCTACCCATGCTTCTTTTGCCTTTTCCAACCTTTTTTCATTGTGTTGGTTATAATCTTGTTGGAAGACTCTGCCTGACCGTTGGCTTATGGGTAGCGTGGGGTTGAGAAGCTTAATTTGATTCCTCGATTCCTATAAAAGCCTTAGAAATGGTGGCTGATGAATTAGAAACCATTGTCGGTCACGATCTCTCTCGGTAGCCCGAATCGACATATGATGTTCTTCCAAACGAAAGCTTATACTTCCTTATCACGTATCTTGGAGAATGCTTCGGCTTCAATCCATTTGGAATAGTAATCTGTCAGCGTAAACATATAGCCTCTCTGTCTTGGGGCGGTTAGGAGTTTTCCAATGATATCCATCCCCTACTTCATGAATGGCCAATGAGAGAGGATTGGGTTGAGTCTCTCAAGTGGGAGATGCGAGACTGGGTGAACCTTTGACATTTATAACATTTACGGGTGAATTCTGTAGCGTCGGTTCGCATGGTAGGCTAGTAGTATCCCATAGTGTGGGCTCGACATACGAGGCTTCTTCCTCGAGAATGATTCCCATATTCCCCTTCATGTAATTCTGCCAACACATATCGTGCTTCCTCGGGAGTGAGGCATTTGAGGTAGGGTCTAGAAAAAGACTTATTCAGGAGTTGATCATTGTAAAGAGTGAACTTTGCCACTTGGCGTTGAATTTTCGAGGCCTTAGCTTTATCTGTTGGGAGCACGCCAACTTGTAAGTATTTGACTATCGAATTCATCCATGAGCCAGCTGGAGTGATAGAGGCGACTTCCTTGGCTTCTTCCTTCCGAGTCGCTAGCCACTGTAAATATACCACATGAATAAATTAGGGTTTGTCCCATTGCATTGTCGAACCAAGAGTTGCTAAAGCATCCGCATGAGTATTCTAAACTCTGAGGACTTGTGAGATAGTTAGTTTCTCAAATATCGATTGGAGTTCTTTCACCTTTCGCAAGTAGGAGGCCATTTATGAGCCTTGTGCTTGATACGACCCTAGGAGTTAATTCATAATTAGTTGAGAGTCTGATTTCACTTCGATATTTTTTGCTCCAAGTTCTTTAGCTAAGTCTAAACCGGCCATTTGAGCCTCACATTCGGCTTCATTGTTGGTGACTTTGAAACCACACTTAACTGCCTGCTGTATGGTTAGCATTCGAGAGTGGTGATCATAATTCCTAACCCGCAGCCTCATTTTTTACTGGAACCGTCGACTGTGAGTTTCTAGGTGGAGGTCGACTGGACACATTGGATCTCCATTTCAGCTGGGGCTTCTAGGCTGAGACTGAAGTCAGCCACGAAGTCTGCCAGTGCTTGAGATTTAATCACTGTCATTGACTGGTAAGTGATGTCGTGTTCTCCAAGCTCCACTGCCTACTTCGTCAGTCATCTCGAGAGCTCGGGTTTATGAAATATGATTCTCAAGGGATAAAAAGTATAGACAGTGATCAGATGTCCTTGGAAGTAGGGCCGTATCTTACGGCCGCTGTTATCAAGGCGAGTACCAACTTCTCCATCTGAGTGTAGCGGGTCTCCACATCGAGTAATGCTTTGGTCACATAGTAGACTGGGAGTTATGCCCATTCCTCTTATTTGATTAAGACCGCAGTGGCTGCTTGCTCAGAGACCCATAAGTAGAGAAAACGTCTTTCATTATCGACTGGCTTCGACATGAAAGGTGGACTGGTCAAGTATTTATTGAGTTCTTTCAAAGCCTCCTCACAGGCTGGGGTCTATTCATAGTTCTTTACTTTCTTGAGGGCGAAGAAGAACAAAAAACTCTTATCCGTAGACTTGGAAATGAATATGTTTAAAGCCGATATTCTTCTTGTAAGTCGCATGACGTCTTTTGGGATGTAGGGATAAGGAAAGTTAATGATGGACTTGATTTGCTCAAGGTTGGATTCTATACCTCATCGAGTGACCAAGTAGCCAAGAAAATTCCTGGATGCAACTCCAAATGCGCACTTGGTTAGGTTCAACTTCATGCCATATTTACTCAGTCTGTCGAATGCCTGCTCTAAGTGCTCTAGGTGTTGCTCGGCCTGTAATGACTTCACTAGCATATCATCTATGTAGACCTCCATGGCCTTCCCACTCTACTGGGAAAATATTTTGTTGACGAGGCATTGGTACGTGGCTCTAGCATTCTTGAGTCCGAATGGCATTACCTTGTAGCAGTAGATGCCTTTATTAGTGACGAATGCTGCTTTCTCCTGGTCGCTTGGATGCATGAGGATTTGATTGTAGCATGAATAAGCATCCATGAAGCTCAACAACTCATGCCCAGCTGTAGCGTCGACCATTGAATCAATATGGGGCAGATGGAATGAATCTTTTGGGCATGCTTTATTCAAGTCTGTGAAATCGATTCAGACTCGCCATTTCCCATTCTTCTTTCGAACCACGATGACGTTTGTGAGCCACTCAGGGTATTGGACTTCTCTTACGGCTCCATTCTGTAGTAGCCTCTGAACCTTTTCATCGATGATTTGGTTCATCTCTATTGCAAACTTCTTTCTCTTCTATCTAACCGGAGGGTAGCCTGGATCGACATGTAGTTCATGGGTAATCATCTCTAGATCTATCCCCGTCATATCTTCATGAGACCAGGCAAAGCAGTCATATCGCTCTTTGAGAAAGTTGATCAAATTGGCCCGAGGTCGATGTGTGCTCCAATATGAGCCTTATGATCTGTATATTATGGATGGATCTGGACCTCGTCGAGTTCCTCAATGTTGGGCTGATCTTTTTCGACTCCACGAGTCTTTCTTGTAATTACTATGCAAGTTGATCTCCTATGATCTCATGGACGCCCCGCTTGGTGGGGATCTTCAGCACTTGGTGATAGGTAGATGAGACAACCCTCATGTCGTGGATCTAAGGTCGGCCAATAATTAAGTTGTAGGCCAAATGATAATCTACAATCAAGAATATTGAGATTTTATTGATCCTACCCACGTATACTGGGAGTGAAATCTCTCCCAAAGTAAATTTTTATTCCATACTGAATCATATAAGGGCAATTGACCAATGATTGATCTTGTCCAACTCACCTCCCATGTCCGCAAGAGCGGTGGTGAAGATGATGTTGGCTGAGGATCCCGTATAAACCAGCACTCATTTGATCATAAAACTTATGACTTGTAAAGAGATTACTAGCGCATCGTGGTGGGGATTCATCCGGTTGGAGCAGCTGTCATCTCTGAATTCGATTGCTTGATCCGTGAAATGCATATCTATCGATATTGTAGAATGAGGCGCCCCATATCTGCTGCTATGGTATGTCGTTTCACGACGAAGTAGGAGATACCACTGACTGCGGATCCACCTGAAATAACAATAACAGTGTTATTTATTGGTGGTAGTGGTTATAGGTCATCCCATTGTTCAGCTCTTTCGTCTATTCGGGCCATCGTAGCTTTGTCTTTCTCCGTAAGTAGATCTTTTAGGTGTCCCTTATTCAACAGCTTTGAAACTTCTAGTCTCAGGGCCACATAGTCAGCTGTTTTATGGCCGTAATCTCGATGGAATTCACACCATTTACTTGTGTCTTTCCTGATAGGATCATCTCTGGAGCGTGGGGGCCACTTTACTTCATTTCCCATCTTCTTGAGGGCTGAGATCAATTCTCTCGGGGAAATAGTGAAGTTGTACTCTGGTAGTCTCAGGATGACGTAAGGTGTCTTGTGTTGGACTCTATATGGCAAGGGTCAGTGATCGAAGTCTCGATTGAGTGGGCGATGATCTTTCATTTAGTGGACTTTCATGTCTGCCGACTGTTGGTTCTTGCGAGTGAAGTTTTTATGTCACTTGTGGGGATTCGGTATTCTTTCATTATGTAGACTGTAAAAACTTTCTCTCATCTTGTTCCTTTTATCTTCCTTCCATATGATTTCGATTTGGGCTCGGGCCATCACCTGATCCATAGTGTAGCATCAGACTTTTGTTATCCGCCAGCAGTCCATTTCTGAAGGCTTCCACAACAGTTGGCTGGTGGAGATCCGGAATGGATATTCTTTATTTGTTGAAGCGTGCTACGTAGCCTCGTAATGATTCCCTCTTACGTTGTTGGATTGCATTAAGGTTGTCTGTGGTTTTCTCAAGTTTGCAAGAGCTAGCAAAATGCTCCACACTTGTCGACTAGTTCCTGATACGACCCAATAGTGCGATATGGTAGATTGATGAACCAAGTGAGGGCTGGACCTGCCAATGTCTCTCCAAATCCTCTGCACATGCCAGCTTCCCATTAGTGTGGAGCAAGACCTGTAGACATAATTTTGTATTTATAATGGATTATGTGGTCGTCTGGGTTGGTGGATCCATCATATAAATTCATATCTGGTGGGCTAAACTTTTATGGTAGTTCGATGGAATTGATGGACCCCTAAAAGGGAGTATCTAAGATCGTGCCGGCTCGACTTTTTTTTACCGGTAGTCTGATGCCAGGTAGGCTGGAGAGAATTGCGTCTTTGAACTTCTGTATTTCCTTGCATATGTTAGTGGCAACTTGTTATTCTTGGTCATTTGGGGAGACATGTTGACCTCTTTTTTGAATCAGTGGATGGTTGTCTGATGGTGGATTGTTGCTTGTCACATTATTGAATGCCTCCAATAGATTGGATAGAATGGTAAGATTGTTAGGGTGATCCGGAGCTTCACGTCGTTGGGAAGTAGAGGAAATTTGCTCCAACTGCTTTTGGAGGTTCATATTGGAGCTTCGCATGACTGAATTTTCTTATTCTAAAACTCATAGCCGTTCTTGGAGAATGGATAACTGAGCAACCACAGGGTATGGTTTCTGTTTGCTGCTCGAAGCCATGAGGAGTTATGTTTGTAAGGATAGTAGATTGAGAGATCTTTGCTTGATATAAACCGCTAAGGCCCCATGGTGGGTGCCAAATTATAGAAGCTGATTTTCACTCGAGATCCACAATCAAGAATTTGTAGGGATGGGACACTAACGATCCTACAAAACAAAGGTGGAGTGAGCGTGGAAAGACTACCCACCAGTGTGGTGGGTACCGTAGGTACTCCAACGCTAAATTTAGTAATGGAAATGAGCAATAAATAGGATAGATGGAGGAACAAGGTTTGAGGCTACTTTGATTCCCGTAGACTTTCGTGAGGACGGTGGGTCGAAGTGTAGGTGGTCGGTGGTTTTGGGGGGTTCCAGTGAGAATGAATAAGCTTAGAATTGGAGTGCTTAAGTTGGAATTAGAATGCTTTTATTGGGATGCCAACAACTCTGAGGACTACTCCCTTTTATAGATTTTAGGAGTAATCTTCCAGCTAAAAATGCGTCATTTTAATGAAGGTGAGACCCACTAATATGTTTAACCTTCATCTTTCGGTGTTGTTGTAGCTAATTGTTCGGAGAACAATTAATATTTGAAAATATATCTCTTTCGGTAGATTATCTTCTGGAAATTACGTTTGACTAGAATTAGGCTTGGGAAGTCAGTTGATCTTCAGCTCAAATTCGACCTAAGAACTATTTAGAGGTATTGGGATATGTTTGATATTGGGCCTGAGGTGAATAGATGAAAATACCCTTGGCCCAAATTTTGCCCGTACAACTACACGCCAAACTATGTCCCCAAAATATAATTATTAATCGAAAATTATGCACCGATCTCACACATGTAAATCAAAGGACATAGCCTGCCATTTAAGAGTTTGTAGTACACTCAAGATTTAGATCAATTTATATATGATTATATAGTATACTGATATCAATTTCTTTGTATAACAGATATTGAAAGAAAATCATTTATGTATGGGTCCAACCCTATAGGGTCACATCATATAAGATGCCTCATTCCCGGGCGTCACATGAATGATCCCAGATCAAGGTTATTATATATTTATGGTATGAACCAATGTTGTAGATAAACCATAAACAAAGTACCTATCTTTATTTGCTCTCTAGTAATATTTTAGATTTCTAATTTCAGACTTAAATCCTTTTGTGTATGACACTTATACACTAAGTCTGAAAAAACATAAGTAATCACGCGTATACATAATAATTTATAACATGCGAATTGAAATGGATAGTTGATAAATGAATAAAAACATCATTTATTATTATGATAATTATCTCCTTTACATACTACATGATATTGTAAGGCATATATCTTAACAGTAAACACAACAGCAAGTCCTCCGAATATGGTTCAAAGAACCAAGTAATGGATAACCTATCTCTTGAAGGATGCTAGTTCTAAGAGATGGCTTTGCTTTTGTGTGTTTTGTGTTAAAACTTCTCTTAATTGGTTTGCGCAACCTTAGCACAAAAGGGAGACACGAATTAGGGTTCCGAAAGCTTCCAAAGTTGTGATTTTTCATTACCCTTATTATGTATACAAATTGCTAAAGTTAATTGTGTTTATATAGATTTATGGTGATCATTATAGAATTAATATCAATCTAATTTGAGATATTTTGGAATGCCAAAAACATCTTCAAGCTGCAGCCACAACTTTTATGTAACCCTAGGATTAAGATAAATCATAAGTTTCACTTCTTATTTAAGAAAAACTACAACTATATTAAAATCCAATCGGTTAATCGATTCGATGCAATTAGTTAACCAATTATCATAATCAATTGGATGATTGCTTGTGCATGATCTGATTTTATACGCACCTCAATCAATTTACTGATTAAATCCAATCGGCTAGCCGATTATTCACTCTATAAATACACTACTTTAGACCATCTGGATTCCTACTAAATCTACCCGGAATGATTCTCAAATATCATAGAGATATTATACATCATTATAATCCATTATTTTATCAAAGATTTGGGTATTTTATTTATGTGAGTCAATAGATTCATCCTCAAGTCGGACATAGAATTGGATGTTATAGATTAAGTCCACATAATGTATCCTCCAATGAACACTGTTATATTGTTGTCATATTTTAATGACCATGAATGTGATCTAGTATTATATCCAACCCATGAATGAGAAAAAATAGAACGTTTCCATAAATAATTTTCGTATGATACGATCTTTCGCCCAAAATAGTATCCTACTATGAACTTAGAGTATGGAAAATATCTACTCCAATGTTCATTGGTTTAGTGATGATTTAATCCTGATGATATGCAATATGAGAATTTCTCTTCTCAGAATTCTCCCACCATGACCATGAATTTGTATCATCATTTATTACAACTTTGCAACAAAGTACTAAACTCACTAAACATGTGTTTATCCTGAGTTTAACGATCCTTTATTGTGTCTTTCATAATTTTTATGTAACCCAATTACTCCCCTATAAGTAGTCCTTAAAGAACGACTCAGGTCGGTGTCAAAATTACATAACTCCTACATAAGATTAGTGAAGACCTCAAATCTTAGATTAATTCATACATCGTTATTAGGAGTATTCCGTAAACACATGGGATAAATATCTCTATATAAAAACTATTTGAGGCCGGTTCAGTATACTTGTTAATTACCATAAGCACTCATGTGTTATACCAAACATTCAAACTGTACTAATATCTTATGAGATCAACTACCTCATAAGTGAGTGGTAGTAACATCAAGCTAGTCTATCGAGATTATCAATGCCTTTGTTATCGATAATTCCTTTTACTATGAACAATTTAAGAGTGATAGAATCTCATATATTGAAGCTCCGTTAAATTTCTATATAAATCATTCCAAAGAATTTATTATACAAGTTGTCTATGGAAGGATAAAGACAAGGTGCTCGTACAATAAATAAATGCCATTTTAATTTATTCAATGTAAGATTATATAGTGATCATTACAGTAGTAAACTAATAGGACATAATTGTTGGGTTTTGGGTGGTGGAGGCGTGGTTTGGGCAAAAATCGAATTTTAAACATTTTAAATTTTCCATATGAATTAGCCAGTATCATATGCCTCTAATTCATCCATATTTTTCCTAAATTAATTATCGAGATCAAATAATGGTGAAATAAATTTTTGTAAATATGATGAAAAATTTTCGAAATATTTTTTGAATTATTTCATGAACCGGTGATCAGTTCAATAATCGGTCATCCGATTGAGCCCATGGTAAAACTGATTCACTATAGTAGTGAACCAGTCACTGCTACAGTAAATGGTTCAGGTTTGAACTATGAATAGTAACCATTGGTTACCATTTTATGGTGTTATAATTTTTCACCGTTTTCATGTATTTTCATCTCAAAATTTTTTCTAAAAATTATTTCAACACTCACATCGAAACACATTCAAATATCATATATTTGACATTAAATAAATTAGTTTCAGATTTAATCAAATTAAAAAAATTAATTTAAAAATTTCATGCCTAATCTATTCTTTTCAACAAATTAATTAAATTAATTTGTACCATTCAAATCACCACAATATGAATCACCCAAAAATAATTCTAGATATTTCTAGAGAGGTAAAAATACTTTAGAATGATAATTTGTGTCTAACACCTAATTAGGCCTAATTACACTAATTAGTCTGTTGATTTTTCAGCCCCGAGGAACTCAAAAACCTGAAGAAGGGTATAACGGGGTTCGTACTTACCAGATGGCCCAAGGTCCTTATGAGGATGAGAGATCAGATGAATGGCCCGAGCCTGATGTAAAGAAAGGCACCCGATGGTAGTATTGCCTAATGATGCTGAGTTGATATACCGACCTAACCTAATAACAAGACATTAGATTCGACAACATTGGCACATGTGAAGACCGACTTGAGGCCGTCATGTGATATATTTTATTCTTGTAACAATGAGAATGGGATTGAGAGTGAGGTAAATGAGACACAGTCACATACACCTAGAGAAAGTTTATTAGAAACAAGAAAACACGGGAAGATGGCCACATAGGAAGTTCATGAGCCTTCAAACACATATCAAGAATGTTCAAGAATTGTAAAGAGAAAGTGAGGGAAGTGAGGAAATCTCTCTACTCAACCTGGTAAAGAAGAGAGGAAGAGAATCCAGCACCAATCACCTCGGTATGTCGACCTAGTGACCTAGGTCGGGGTTTCCTTATCTTGTGCTTATGTATGGATGACAATAGCCCTACATGAGAGTTTGAGCCTCTATAAAGCTGATGTAATAAGAGCAGGGCAGATGATTATCTCATGACACTTCAAGCAACGTGAGGGTGGTTGAATTACAAGCTGTCATATGGGTAGAATGTGTAACAATAGTAGAGTGGCAGAGTTGCAAGTTGGCAGAACATGTAGTAGTGGGCAATAATGACAAGAAGACGTGGTTGATGTAATGAGTTGGTGTAACAATAAATTTACTGGTGTAGTAAAATATTTAAGAGCCCATATAAAAGGAATGTGTAATATTAGGCAATAATGATAAAAAGATATGACTGACGTCATGGATTGGAGTAATGGTAAATTTATGGGTGTAATAGAAGATTCAAGGGCCTATATAAAGGAGTGGAGGATTCACTTTCGAGGGTGGGTTCCTTTGTGTTAGCATTTTTTACATTTGACTACTTGAAAAAGAGAGCTCCAAAATTTTAGGGATAGAGAAAGAAAGTAGGTCAGTTTGACCTGAGCTAGTAATAAAAATTTCCCTTCTTTTCTCCTGTGGATATAGGTTGGAGCCATTCTCCACCAAACCACGTTAATCTTTTTTTTTTCTCTATGTTTTCTTATTTGCTTGCCAAGATAGATTTTTGTTCCCAACTAACCAAACAAATTCATTACTTGGGAGAGGTTTATTCGAGTAGTAGATGTCCCGAATTACCCCTGGAATGAAAAACAACTGTCAACAGTCGGCACCGTCTGTGGGGAACAGAATGAAAATCAGTAAACACACTAAGAAGATGACAAGAAATGGAAACCACAGAACTGCAGAGTCTTCGACATCGGAGTGGATGGAGAAGATAGAAGAAACCTTACGAAATGAAAGGAAAATGCTTGAAATGAGAGGGAAACAACTCATACTTTTATGAAGGCTATAATGGAGAAGATTGAGAAGTGAGAGAAGAAGGCTGGAGAACAAGGGGAAGTAGGTCCTAGCAGAATGAGTGAGGAAATAGAAAAAGGAAAAAGGATTTTCGGAGCATATGAAGATCTTGAAAATGGGAAGAAAAATGCCCGGAGGGTGAGATCAGTAGTTGTGGCTAGTGCTATACAAACAAAGGGACCGTGGAATGAAGAAGAAGGACGAACCCAGAATCATCCAGCAACAGCCCGTGTTCTAGGGAAAGTGACCTGGAATGACATCCAGAGAAGGGACATGAGGTTCCTGGTTTTGGAAGATACCACGCTTAAAGTAGAGGGTAAGAAGATACCCTTGGGCGAGAGCACGACGCCTTCAAAATCCAAATAAGAGATTGGTTTTGGATGGGGATAAAGAAGTGGAAGAAAAGTGTGAAGGGAAGGCCTTGGGGTGAACAAGGTATGGAGACAGCATCCCCATTTGCGAAGAAAATATTGGCGGTGAAGTTTACGAGGAGATTCGCCATGCCCGCGATGGATGTTTATAAGGGAAGCACGGACCCCAAGTCCCATATTGAAAGTTCGTTTTATTGATAGAAATATAGGGAATGGTAGGAGAGACAATATACAAGGTGCACTCGATTAGTTTCTATAGTGCCTCATGCTTATTATGCTCATTTAACAACTTCCCGGGCTCATTATTAGATAAGGGTAAAACATCTTAGGATGGATCCATAAGTAGGAATAAGAGTACATCAGAGAGGAATTTGGAGGTCTGGCCTCTTCATATCATCACGGACAACGGGAAATAGTTCGATAGCAAGTGCTTCAATAAGCTATGTGAGGACCTCCAAATTGTACTGAGATTTGCCTCACCTGCCCATTCGAAGTCTAGCGGGCAAGTAGAAGCAACAAACAAGACCATAAAGAGTAATTTAAAGGCAATGTTTGGGTCATGCAAGGGTCTGTGGGTCGAGGAACTGTCAGAGGTTTTATGGGCACATCAGACGACCAACAAGGACTCCACAAGAGAAACCCCATTTTCTTTAGCTTATTGGTGTGAAGCGGTCATCCCTGTAGAGATCGAAATGATGACACATGGGTGCAACACTTTAAAGAAGGGCAAAATAAAAAACTCATCAAACACCACTTTGATATGATAGAAGAAAAGAGAGAGAGGTCGGCGCTCAAGATAGCGGTGTATCGATAAATGATGGCACGTTCCTACAACAAGCGGGTTCAGGTATGATCCTTTCGGACTGGTGAGTTGGTCCTGAGGTGAGTTACCCTGAATACGAGGAGGCACGAGGATGGCTCATTGGGGGCCAAGTGGGAAGGGTCGTATAAAGTTACTGAAGTCAATAGGTTGGGTACCTATCACCTTGAGCAGCTGGATGGTACCCGACTCAAAAAACCCTGGAATACTGAGATGCTGAGAAGATATTTCAAATAATACCCCTCTTAGAATGACCCTCAAAGAGTTGTAGGATGGGTAGTAGATCCCTAGAATATAAATAAGTCTTTCCCCATTTTAAATGAAAACTTGTTTACTTATGCTTGTTTATTATTTGAATAGGAATGACATGTTTAATATTCTTGTGAAATAATCACGTTCGTAATAAGTAAATGGATGCAAGACATGTGGGAAAAGCACGTACCTCTGCGGCATGCCAATCCCAGGTGTCAATATCAAACCCCCGAGCTGGAACATAATTACCCAAAGACTTGCACCTTTGAGGAATATAGCATAAAGACTTGCGTGGCATTTGGCGCCTCAGGGTATCCATAGCACGGTCGGAGAAAGAGTCGGTGTGGCGTTTGGGGCCCCAAGGTAATCATAGCACGTATAGATTGAAGACAACTATGGTACTACGGTACCTCTGGGTTTGCATAGCGTGGGGAATGATAATTCCCCCATGGCGTTTGTCGCTCAGTGTTGGAGGTTCATAGCACGAGGAGGGCCTACGGGCCTCCGTGGCATTTGTAGCATCGGGATATGCCTAGCACATGGAAAGGAAATGCCCTCATGGGGCTGGCCATCCCATTTCGGACCTGTCAAGCATAGCATGGGGAAAATAAGAATGGCTCTGTGACTTTGCGGGACTGGGGTTTTTTCCTACCATAAGGACATTCTTTATGGCGTTGGTTACCCATCCGGTCCGTAGCTTGGTTCACCGAGATTTCTGGATTATAAGATTCAAAATTATTATTTTGGGTAACGTATGGCAGGATGCTATCTCAGGTTCCACCATTTTTTCTCTTTGGGGTCAGTATGTGGTATGTGATACGTCACATCCGTTATACTTGTCTTGTGTTTATTTTTATTTTTATTTTTATTTTGCTGGACAACTTGGCTCGAGATGCCATTACCAGTGTCCATAGAGATCATCGGAGGCCGAAGATCTTCCCTCTTGGCTAAGTCTTGGTAAGAAGTGTAATGGTTCGGTGCTGTATTCGTTTCGCTGAGGCCATATCGGAATGACACAATGAGAGAATATTACCTTGTGGCCAAGCTAATGCATCAACTTAGGGTCGGGATACGTCCCACCGAGGCCTTATTATGTTTATTGACATGGGGTTGGAGTTTCTTCCCCATGGACAAGTGTTGAATGGCATTTAGAAGTAATATTCCATTGTGGCCAAGTGATTATATCAGCTCGGGGTTAGGTTATGTCCCACCGATGCCTTATTGTGTTCATTCGCACGGGGTAAGAGTTTCTCCCCCATGGCCATGTGTTGAATGGCACAAGATGGAAACACTCCCTTATGGCCAAGTGATTATGTAGGCTCAGGGTCGGGTTATATCCCACCGAGGCTTTATTATGTTCATTGGTATATGCGAGAGTTTCACACATATGGACAAGTTTCCTTGTGGCCAATGATTATGTAGGCTTGCGGTCGGGTTATGTCCTACCAATATCTTAGTGTGTTCATTGGCATGGGTTGAAGTTTCTCCCTCATGGCCAAACATTGAATGGCACAAGGAGGGAACATTCCCATGTGGCCAAGCTAATGCATCGGCTCGGGGTCGGGTTACGTCCCACCAAGACCTTATTGTGTTTATTGACATGAGGTTGGAGTTTCTCCTCCATGGTCAAGTGTAAAATGACACAAGAATGAAATATTCCCTTGGGGCCAAGTTATTATGTTGTCTCGGGGTCAGGTTACGTCCCACCGAGGCCTTGTCATGCTTGTTCGCATGAATATGGATGTGGGTTGAGCAAAATGTTGCTTTATTTGAAGAATGATAAATCTGCTAAGTAAAACATCCTAAGAGTGGAATTGCGTTATGTGGGGCTCGAGAATCAGTGTCTCCAAGTGGTGTGATCCCTTAGGGGAATGAGTGAGTTTACTTTGATTAAATTTACCAAATATCGATTAAAGTTGACCAGGTTCATGTTGAAATGGAAGCTACCCTGGCTCGGGTCTTTGACTAGTGTGTTTCTCAAAAAGAGAAGTGCAAATAAACAAAATTATGTTCATTCATTCAAGAGTTTTTACAATGCGCCCCATCCGGGTAACCCATACACAAAAAAGAGTAAAAGGAAGCAGAATCAAGCGGACGAGCCAAGAATATCTTAAGGAGAAGTAGCTGATGTTGAAGGGCCAATAGTCTTATTGGGAGGAGAAACAATAAATAAGGAAGGGGCATGAGCAACAGTAGATAAGGAATGGGCATGAGCCTCATCAGAATGAGCAGCAACAGATGATGAGGGCCCATGATCCTTTTAAGTGGAAGGGACAATGGATAATAGCTCGGGGTCTGGGATGGCCTCGGGGTCTTCTGAAGTAAAGCCGAAGGCCTCTTCTTGTGTCATTTCCTCCTTGGACACCTTCAGAATCTTATGAATGATCTCCAAGTCCAGGCCGGGTTGGGTCAGCTTGAACACCGCAATACATTCAACCAACCCTTCTATTTTAGCCTTTTGTTTGGTAGCGTCCAGATGGCCAGACAGCTCGATGTTTATCCTATTTAGATCATCTTGAGACTTGGCCAGCTCATCTAGAGCCTTCTCCAGTTGATCCATTTTTTCCTCAAGGTTGCTCTCGGCCGTGGCAGCTCGCCATTGCTGACGCTTGATTTCATCGGCCTTCTGGGTAATCTTGGCCCTGACCTTGACCCTCTCATTCTTTGATATTTCTAAAGCGTTGCAGAGGGAAGCAGCCTCAGCCTTAGCAGCTTCCTCATATTGTTTGAGGCTTCAGTTCTCTACCTTGAGGCCCCAATTTTTTGCCTTAGCTTCCTCTAGTTGTTTCGACAGCTCTTGCTCCCTCTCGGTCAGATGACTTTGGAGTATTTGGGCCTGATCCTCTCGAAGAGGGTGCTTGTCGACAAATCTTTATTGGTAAAATATAGGCCAGCTGCAGCATAAAAGACAGGGTTAGTATGGAAAAATGGAAAAAAAATGTAAGTACAAATGAGAAGTCCAGTTACCTTACCATGAAATCGGTAGGTCTTATTAATGATGTCATCGGGTGAGATTTCCTCATTTGCGGTGGCCGACCTTAAGCTTACGGTGTCGGCCACATAATTTAATGTCGAGATGAGTAGGGATGGCAACGGGCCGGGATCAAAGCCCCGGCCCGAGCCCGACAAAAAAATTTAGGCCCGGGTCCTAGAAAAGCCCGGCCCGGGCCCGATTTTTTATTTTAAAAAATTTTAAATATAAAAAATTTATTATATAAATATATATATTTTATAATTAAAAATATTTAATTATTTATTTTAAGCCCGGGCCGGGCCGTGCCTTGGCTTTTTTGGTTGAGCCCGGCCCAGGCCCGAGCCGAGCCCTCATTTTGAGGTCCGGCTCGGGATGTTTTCACCCCGGGCCGGGCCGAGGCTTTTTTGCCATGTATAGGGATGAGGTAGGCCACCTTGTCCCTCAAATCCTCAAAAAATTATTAATCCCCAGCAGCGGGGCACCTCTTCTATCTTGGGGAGAGACTGCTGGGGCTTTGCCTTTTTGGCCTATCATTTTCCTCCTAGAAGCCATCTCCGTAGGCTCCTCGGCTCGCTCCCGACCTGGTGGAAGTGAATTTTTTATGGTCAGGAGGGAGCAAGTGTATCTTGGGACGGTTGGGAAGTGCTTGTGATTTGGGTTGGCGGCGGAGCACTTGAAGTTTGGATTGAAATGATCGTTATTAAGGCGGTTTGTAGGGCAGTTGAAGGCCCAATTGATTAAGTAGCTGCATGTGTTGATTTGCATGTAGTCTTTGATGGAATGGGGGTTGTGACTCGGGAACAGGCTGCTAGACCCGCCTCGGGAAGCCCATGCTAACTTGCGAGCAAGTTGTACGGGACTTTGAAACCATACATTCTTGCAAAATAAAAGAAGACAATTAGTACATAAAAATGGGAAAAACAGCAGAGAAAATGGCATGGAAACAAAACATAAGGTTATTAGGTCAGTCAGAATCTACCAGTGTGTAGGGACTGGCGTGGTGGAGTACTCGGTATAAGGCCCGAGTCGGCAATAGTAGTGGTGTTGACGAGGTCCCCATAATGGCATTCGAACTCTGTCGCCGTCTTTACCCTTGCCTAGGTCTCGTGATGGACTTTTGGGAGATCTTCCCAACAAACTATAAAGAGGCTCAGAGATTAGTAAAATGTTAAGGTTATTCATAAGGGAAACAGAGGTTGGATCGTTACCTCCATCTGAGAAGGTGTTGGGGACTATGACGTATTCGCTATCAGCCTATTGGTGTTTTCCCCAGGGGCTTACTACTAAAAACCACTTGTCTTTAAAATTTTTAGTGGTAGCTAGGAGGTTGGTAATGATGTGGGGGACCCCAGCATGGGCAGAAAGGTAATACCAACCCTTGTACTCTTTTGGGTTGACATTCATCTGGTAGAGCCTTTTTAAACTAGAGAAAATCGGCTATCCCAACCTGGCTCGGCTCCAGATTACATGCTGGCCGGCCAATACCCTCCACCCATTTAGATTCAGCTGGCATGGGGCTATGTGTATGATGGACAACATCTTTGCGAAGTAATTTTGAATGGGCAGACGAAGTCCCATATCGTAGAAGCTGTCACCATTTATTCTATAATGAACAATTAATTCATAACCATTATGAATATAAAATTTTCTATTCATGATAGAAAAGTTGAGCGCTCAAATTGTTCAAGTCCTGAATCAACTCTTAAAAAAGATATTCTACTGCTTCTCGTAAGAAGGAGAGAATTCCATATCTACGTAAAACGTGCCCAGCTACACACCAAATCATACCCCCAAAATAAGTAGTTATTTGCCGGAATGCAACACCAACCTCAACATAGTAAATCAAAGGACATAGTCTGTCATGCAGGAGTTCGTAGTACACTCAGAATTAAGATCGAATCCATATATGACCATCTATTAGATAAAATGAATTTCTTCGGTTAACAGATATTAAAAGAAATTCCTATTTATCTGAGTCCAGTCCTATATGATCTCATCATACAAGGTGCCTCCGTTCCTATGTCACTACATGAACGATCCCGGATCAAGGTCGTCATACAAGTATAGAATGGACCACAACTATAGATAAACCACAAACAAAGTACCCTCTTTGTTTGCTCTATACGGACTATTTAGATTACTAACTCCAGACTTAAATCCTCTTGTGCATCAAACATACACTAAGTCTGAAGGTACAAGAGTAATCAAGGTAAACAAGACAATGGGACAATATGCGATATAAATCAAACAACTTTGATAAAATGAATAATGCATTTATTATTACAATAATCAATTCTGTTTTATAATACATGAAGCTTTAGGACATAAATCCCAACAATCTCCCACTTGGACTAGAGCAAATAGGACATGTCATGTAATCCTAAACCCTTTAGGTAACCTTCAAACACTCTAGCTGATAAAGACTTTGTAAACGGATCAGCCAAGTTGTTTTTGGAAGGAATCTGTGTGACAGCGACATCTCATCTTTGCACTATCTCCCTGATGAGGTGATATTTCCTCTCAATATGCTTACCCCTCTTGTGGCTTCTTGGTTCTTTGGAGTTTTCCACAACACCACTATTATCACAATAAAGTGTGAGCAGTTTATCCATATCTGGAACAACTTCCAGATCTACCAAGAACTTACGGAGCTAGACTGCTTCCTTAGCTGCTTCATATATTCAGCCTCCATAGTGGAGTTAGCAATACAAGATTTCTTAATGCTCCTCCATACTATAGCCCCACCACTTAAGGTAAACACTGATCCAGATGTTGATTTCCTAGAATCGACATCCGTCTAAAAATCAAAGTCTGTATATCCTCTCACAATCATATCTTGACTTGTATATACAAGCATATAATTTCTTGTTCTCCGAAGATACTTGAGAATATGTTTCACCGCTACCCAATGATCTAATCTTGGGTTTGATTGAAACCTACTGACCACTCCCACTGTAAAACATATGTCTGGTCTCGTGTATAACATAGCATACATAAGACTTCCAACTGCTGAAGCATATAGTATATGTCTCATCTCCTCAACTCCTTGAGGTGTTTAGGAGACTGTTCTTTAGACAAATGAATTACATGTCTGAAAGGTAAATTACCTTTCTTGGAATTATGCATACCAAATCACACAAGAATCTTGTCGATATAGGTTGCTTGAGACATTGCTAACAGTCGTTTCTTGCGATCCTGAATGATCTGGATCCTAAATACATAACTTGCCTCTCCTAAATATTTCATTTGGAATTGGTTAGCTAGCCAGATTTTCACGTCCGATAATATCTTTACATCATTCCCAATAAGTAAAATATCATCAACGTATAACACAAGGAAAAACACCTTCCCATCAATGATGCGCTTGTAGACACAAGGCTCATCGATGTTATGCTCAAAGTTAGAAGACTTGATTGTAGTATCAAACCTTATGTTCCAAGATCTAGATGCTTGCTTAAGTCCATAAATGGAACTTTGCAACTTGCAAACTTTTTGCTCTTGACCTTGGGTAATGAACTCCTCTGGTTGTACCATATAGATACTCTCATCAAGATTGCCATTCAAGAATGCAGTCTTGACATCCATTTGCCAAATCTCATAGTCATAATATGCGGCAATGGAAAGAAGAATCCTGATGGATTTAAGCATGGCTACTGGCGAGAAAGTTTCTTCATAGTCAACTCATTTATTTTGGGTATAACCCTTTGCCACTAGCCTAGCCTTGAAAGTCTGTACTTTCCCATCTATTCCTTTTTTTCACTTGTAGATCCACTTGCAACCTATTGGTTTTACTACATCAGGTTGGTCTACAAGTTCCCAGACTGAGTTAGAGTACATAGACTCCATCTTGAGGTTCATGGCTTCGAGCCATTCCTCTTTATCATTATCTTCCATTGCACTACGATAGGTCAATGGATCACTAATACCATCATAAGATGCAACAACTTGCACCTCACCATTTCCTAGATAGCGTTCAGGTTGTCTTACAACCCCCCCACTACGTCTAGGTGGTATGGTATCCTGATAAACTTGCATCTGACTTTTAGATCTAGAAGGTGTAATGTCTTTGTCAACATTTGACAATGGTTTACTGGTCGTACCAATAAGTAACTCCTCAAGTAACACTTTACTTCGAGGTTTGAACTCTCTCATATAGTCCTCCTCAAGAAATGTAGCATTTGTCGACATAAATACTTTATTATCTTCTGGACTATAAGAGAATCCACCCCTAGTTTCCTTAGGATAGCCTACAAATAGGCACACCTGTGAACGTGGTTCCAACTTAGTAGTCTTGTTCTTTAGCACATGTGTCGGACACCCCCATATACGGAAATGTCGTAAACTAGCTTTACGACCATTCCAAAACTCTAAGGGAGTCTTAGAAATAGACTTAGAAGGAACTACATTCATGATAGATATTGAAGATTGCAATACATACCCCCAGAATGAACTAGGTAGAATGCTATAACTAAACATTGATCTCATCATGTCTAGTAGGGTCTGATTTCTCCTTTCTTCAACACCATTTTATTGTGGTGTTCCAGGTGCTTTGAGCTGTGAAACAATTCCATGTTCAACTAAGAATTCCTCGAAATCTCTATCAAGGTATTCTCCTCCATGATCTGATCGTAGAATTTTGATGCTTTTACCTAAGTGGTTCTCAACCTCAACTCGATACTCTTTGAACTTTCCAAATGTATCTGATTTGTGCTTCATTAGGTAAACATACCAATATCTGGAATAATCGTCAATGAAAGTGACAAAGTATTCAAAACCACCTCGGGCTTTTACATTCATCGGTCCGAAAATGTCTGAATGTATTAGCTCAAGTGTTTCTTTAGCTCTTATCCCTTTTCCAATAAAAGGTCTCTTGGTCATTTTTCCTTATAGACAGGACTTGCAGACAGGTAAAGTACCAAATTTTAACTGATTTAAAACTCTGCTCTTAATTAGTTTATCTATTCGGTCAAGGTTAATGTGACTAAGTCTAAGGTGCCATAAATTGTTATCATCATGAGAAATCTTTTGCCGTTTAGTTTTTGATCTTTCAACCTTAAACATTTCAGTATTAAGCAGTGATTCATGCACTAACGACCTTAATACATATAGATTATTTTCGGAGTTTCCCGTGCATATATTTAATCCATTTCTACTAATAATAACTGACTTATTATTAAACAAAATAGAAAAACCACATTCTATAAGTTTTGTTACAGAAATCAAATTCCTGTGAAAACCAGGAATATATAGCACACCATTCAAACATAAATAACTTTTATTAAAATTTAAATTTGAAACTCCTACTGCTTTTGCTGAAACAACATCCCATGTCCCAACTCTCATGGTAAAGCTACCTTCAACAAGGTCCCTCCATGAGTCAAGTAGCTGCAAAGAACAACAAACATGGTTAGTGGCACCAGAATCAACAATCCATATGGATTTATCATTTTCTACCAAAAGATACTCAATGACAAGTAAATCGTATTTACCTGTGTTCTTCTTCTCTTTAAGCTCAGCAAGGTATTTCAGACAATTCCTTTTCCAATTCCCTTGTTGTTCACAATGAAAACATTTTCCTTTGGCATTGGTTTATTTAGCCTTTGTTGTTCTTCTTTTTCATTAGTTTTGCCTTTGCCTTCCAATTTCCTTTCTTCTTCATCTTTGCAGATTTAGAAGATTTAACAATATTTACCTTGACATTGGACCTACGAGGACCATTCATAACAGACTCATAATTGGTGAGCCCATTTAGCAGTTCAGTCATTGTAAAAGTCAACTTATTCATAGAACAGTTGCTTTTAAACTGCAGGAAACTCTTCGGAAATGTTTCCATGATCATTGTCACATGGCTTTGCACATTGATACGTGCACCATAAGTTTCAGCCATATTAAGATGAGACATTATCCTTAACATATGGTCTCGGACTGATGTACCTTCCTTCATTCTAGCGGTCAATATAGAGACTATTGCCTCATGTTGTTTCCGGTCGGAAGGTTGCCCAAACATGTTCTGTAATGACTGCATAATCATTGATGCTATCGCCATAGGTCATGCTGTGCAGCAAGAACCTCAGACATGGATGCTATCAAATAGCTATGGGCTTTCTCATCAGCTTTAATCCAATTATTATAGGCATTACGTGCAGCTCTGCCAGCATTTGGTGTTGGCTCAGGAGGACATTCCTCCATTATGACAAATTTAAGGTCTTCGCAGACCAAAATAGCATTCATGTCACTTTTCCATTTAACATAATTATCCCGGGTTAATTTTTCTTGTTGTTTGAGAATAGAGATTATTGTAGATGCCATGGCTGAGAAAATAATAAACGCGCATTCAATATTCGATCATGCATTTCATCGCATATTTAAAATTGTCAAACATTTAGGCATAAAATTAAACATGATGCATGATCAATGTATAATGAATTAGAAACCTAAAAGAATTATTATGCCACAATTATCTATCATCCCATAAATAAGTGTCGCCGTAGGGTAGGTCAAGTATTTGCATGATAGACTGAGACATTCTCAATTGATTAATATATCTGAAATAACTATTATTCCTATATTAATCAACTACCGTTATTTTGATCAAGGAAGCTTTGATTAACAACTTAATCATTCCTTTGTGAGTGTGACCCATCATTTTGGAACCCTTGGACTTAACTAGTGAAGTGCCACCGTAGGGTAGGTCAAATCACCAGTTACATCTAGAGTTCATATTCTTTCAGAATCCAAACCTGATAATGACCCAAAAAGGACACAATTTGTAAGGGGACGAAAGCAAAGCCTTCTCGAGGCGCTTATTGAATCTCACGTTTCTGGATAACAATGGAGATCGCGGGATATATTGTGGTATACCCCTCTCCCACTCACTATTTAGAAGTGTAGGGTTTCTATATCACTAGTATCTTATGAATTTTAGATTATGCTCTGCTAAAGTCACAACCTTTTTAATATTAGTTGATAATTTAGTGATCTAACCAATTTTAACCCTTAAAATTTTATTCACTAATCCCGATTAGTCTCTATTAACCAATTAACTTACTTAAACTAATTTAATCAAGTTGTTATAGTGATCTAATCAATTTTAACTCTTAAATTATTAGTCCACTTATAGGTTTTAAAATTTAGAATTCAACGAACGGACCAAATGTCATTAAACCATTTAATCGATGAAAGCACATTATTTATTCCAAAAGTACGTAGTATTGTATCCCGAGTGCAGACCATATTACCGTCCATTCGGAACCGGCTATGGAATTTACGTAAGGGTTTCCATCCGATATACCAAGGAAAATAATGTACTCATAAGGTCCATTTGTTTCTAAAACTTGAATTCACAATTTTTAAACCTTTAAACCAATTAATCTTATTAATCTGTTTGCATGCATCTCATATTTTTATTTAACTTTGAAATTACATAAAATCAAATTTTATGACTAGAATATCATGCATATCTACATGTTATGGCATGTGAAAATTCAAGAGTAGGCACCCTATGCTATATGACATGTTAATAAACAATTTAAAACATACATATTTCCCAAGTCTGGGCATCGCGACGTGAATTGGTGGGCGACATGACGCCTAGGGGAGCAGAAACCAGAAAAGTGTTAGGTCAGATCTGCGTCGCGATGCAAATGAGGCAGTAGCCTCTGCTTGCATTTACTGGTCGCGTCGCGATGTGCAAAGGGGTTGCGTCATGATACAACCCTGTTTCCAAGAGCAGAAATTTGCAAAATCAAACACATTAAAATTACATTGACCGGGCTCTTATTTTGCTATACTAATCTAATTAGTACAATAAATCAAAGGCATCCCTTGGTCTTCAAATCTTATTCCATGGAGTGTTGTTGAGTTCTTTGTTAGACAATTATGACCCATAGCATCACTATTTGTAAAAGAGATTGTGGTTTTTGTACAAATTAACTATGTGACAAATGAAATTACTATTTTATCATTTTGTAATTAGATTACTTGAATATATAAATGATAAAAGTCCTTATGATTAGTTCCGAATTATAAGATATGAGACAGTATCAATCCAATAAGGTTTAATCATTAAATATCTCTAGTCGTAGTATTATCGAGAATAGACATCGATAATGTGGAATAAACTGGTATTGCACTTGTGCATGATATGTAAGCGTAACAACATAGTTCTCATATATTTAAGTATTGGATACTTATGCAAGTGTGATATGAGGTTGTGTTTGCCGATGGTACGGAAACAGCTTTGCTCTGGATAGACCCCGTGGAATCTCATTGGTAGTATGACTATGTGTCTATGGGAATCTGCATCAGGGTAGGTGTATTTGGTCTTAACCTGAGACTTGCATCACTAGTACTTACGACAATCAATCTGCTTTGGTTTTGGTCGTTCGGGGCTTTAACAGGTTCTGTGTACGCCTCTTCTGGGTTTATTGAGAATCGTAGTGTATTGGGTGTGATGTCAAGACGGAAGTATCACTTCAGTCATATGGAGATGATAATCACGCAGGGATACATAACTGGTTCTATATTATGTTGTAACTATCGGGATAATATGACAAGGTCATGATTATCCGATTATAGAGACTAGTTGCTTGTGATCCGATATATGCTTCGTACGGGGCAGACACTATTCCAGCCTCAGGCCTTGCATATGACACCAGATACTGGATTGCAATACGCAATACTAAGTATACTACGCCTGTTATAGATTATATATTCCTTAAAGAATATTTCTGGAGAATTAGGTAGGCACGGTGCTTTGCTAGAAGCTAACCATGTCTTGTAAATCCGTAGGAACGTGGTACGAGGTACGCACGTATTTGGATAGTCCGACGATCGGATTTACTGCCAACATATCCAGGGATCTCATGGGTTGCTTCACGAAGATTCACCGATGATGTTTGACTCAAACATAATTAATCTGGGATTAATTAGAAGAGAGAGAAAATTAATATGGGATTAACTATGGCGAGAATTTATCTGGGATAAAATTCGAATAGAAGGGAGAGAACGATTAATTTGGAATTAATCGATAAAATAATATATTCGATATATTAAATGAAATTAGATTTCATAACAGAATTAAAATTGGATTATAATTCGGTTCTTCTCCAAAAACCGAGAAAGCCTCTCTCCATCTCTTCTTCTTGGCTTGGCCGAGAGTTACATAAAGATAAGGGAATATTTTTGTTGCAAATTTCTTCCAAAGCTAGCACTTAAAGAGTCTAAAAAGGTGATAGGGAAACATCTCTTGAGTTTTAAATTCATTCACCAACTTTGGAGATCAACATACAATCAAATAGAGGAGCTTGGAGCACTTCTAAAGGAGATAATTTTTTGTTCTCAACACATCCAAGAAACCGATCGTTGTAAGTATTTTTCCGCATTCTTACTTCTATTATTCACATCTCTTATGCTTATTTGATCTTGGAATTGTTCTTAGAGAACCCAACAATGGTATCAGAGCCAAATTAAGCATGAAATTGATTAGGGTTCATAATCTTGAATTTGGGTATTTTTGCTTGGAGCATGATTTAATCAAATTGAGTGTTTGGATATGATTAGATTATGATAGCTTAGAGTTATGCATGATTAATTTGGAGAAAAATTGATTAGAATTTTTTTCCTAATTACCCTAGCTTGGCCGAAAGTCGGACCCTATGTAGCTCATGGTGATTTTGATTTTTTAGACCATTGGATGTGTTTAAAATGCATGAGATATATTGATTTATAATTTAATTAGATTGAAATCAAAATTGATGATAAAATGCATAAAATGCCGTGAGATGAAGAGCATGATTATGACTTGATTTTGCTTCAATAATGTTGGACATGTATTGAAAATGATTAAGCATGATTAATTAATTAAATTGGTGTTTTGGAAATGTTAATTTAAATAATTAATTATGACTATACACTTTAATTAAATAAATTGTGATATTTGGAATATTGGAATTTAATTAATTAGGCTTAAATTTGGAATTGGGCTAAAATTGTTGTATTTGGGCCTAATGGGCTTGGTTGTGCCAAGTTGGTTTAGGACAATTGGATTGGATCCAAATTGGGCCTAAAACCATACCATTAAGTCCAAATATAATTAATGGGCCTTTAAATAATTAATTGGGCCTAATGGGCCAAAATTAATTTTATGGCAGATGGTGATTCCTTATTGGGCTTTGGTTGCCAAAGTCCATGCCTTAAGAAATTAATTGAAAGCCCATTGGACTTTAATTAATTAACATTGGATGTTAATTGGGCCTTTGAGACCCATTAAGATTAGATTTAGAATCTAAGTCGTAAAGGAACATTAATAAAGTGTAATTATTTAATTTGAAATTAAATAAGAATTAGAATTGAATATAAATTAAATTGCATTTAAAATTGTAATTTGAAGAATACGCACTTTGAGTACTTATTCTTAAAACGAGTTGGACTCGCGCAAATCAAATCGTTGTTTGAACATTGGATGATCACTTTATTCAAAGATTAATTAATTGGATTAGATTGATTGAATAACATGCTTTGTGTGAATACATGGATGTATTGTATGAATAATGTATATCAGATGGATATTAGATGGGTGAGGGCAATTTTGGAAATTGTTGTAATAAATTTAGAATTTATTAAATTGGACCTGTGTGTCCAGCCTTTATCTCTTGACTCTTTGTAATTCTCTTTTCACCAATTCCCCTCAATGTAATGAGGTTTCTTTATTGTATATATGATTGGGTAGAAGTTAGAATAGTGCTAGCCGGGGAGAGGAAATAGAGTGATTTGTTCTAGGAATAATTTGTGAGATAACCATCCGCATATCATTATTATTTTATTTATCGCGCCTTATTATGCTTTTAGAATGCATGCTTAAGGGTGTATGATGAGACTTAATCAAAGATAATAAATTGGTTGCCAATTTACGCGAAAACCCTCAATCAAATATTAAACGTTTTCCTTCCATTGAATGGTTCTTTCTCAAGATCCAAGATTGGCATTGGTTTGTTGGCCAAAGTCAAGATCAATGTTCATCGCGCATGTGTTTGAACCATGAAAGCTTTGTTCCATATCGAATGTCTTGGGCAAGTTGTGATTTGTTGGCCAAAGTCAACGTCACTTCTTGTTCATCGACATGGATTACGAAGTTTTCCAAGGTCAATGGGTCCCGCTTAACTGGAATCATTAAGCTTGTTGAGCCAAAGCCAAGGCTTAGTTGATTCAGAGGAAAAGGTTAGGAAAATATATTGGATATATTGGCATATATATTGTATATATGTTTCGGACTTGGAGGTCCACCTACCGGATCTAGGAATTGGATGAGATCCAATTGATCTTAGAGATCTACCTAGTTAAATATCATACAGCTTGTTGGCCTAAGTCAAGGTTGTGTGTTATTTAACGGGATCCTAGCCCACTAGGAAACTAGGTTTCCCGAGTACTCAACATAGGGTTAGAGGCTTGCCGAAAAATAGTGGGAGGCTAGTATTGAATTTGCAATTTTGTTCAAATACTTTCCAATACGCGCTTTCAAATTATTTCATCATTTTAAATATTTATTAGTTGGACTAATATTCTATTATTTTTCTTGTAATAGTTGGACTGTACTCAAAAATCGTTAATTGAATAGTTAGACTATTGCAATTAAGATGGCTGGAAAGATTGGGGTTAGAGACATTATCATGGGCGAAAATATCTTTAATGGTGCGAACTTTCCTGACTAGGATATGAACCTCAGGATTGTCCTAGGGGTTTAGAGAATGCTCTATACGATAGAGAGACCTCTCGGGCCTAAGCCCGAAAATGAGCAGCCGTTTGAGCTTGAGCTTTGGAAGACTCATAGCGATGACAACTCAACTGATCAATCCGTCATGCTCGCTGCAATGACCCCTCAATTTCGTTGCCAGAACAAGGGATTGGATCCCTATACTATGATGGCAAAATTGAAGGACCTTCATCGATCTAACCTTAGATCGCAAAGGTATGAATTACAGAAGAAGCTCTTTCAATCTCGAATGTTAGAGGGTACATCTGTCGAGCACCATGTGTCGCAGATGATTGCTGACATCGAACAGCTGGGTCAGCTAGGCATAACCTTTGAGGCTGATACTTCTATAGATTTGATCTTGCAGTCTCTTCCTAACAGCTGGAGCGGGTTCATCATGAACTACAATATGATGAACCAAGACCATACTCTTGGAGAGTTGATGGCAATGCTACATGAAGCATAAAAAGAGCTTTTGAAGGGAAAAAAGCACGAGGCACACTTCACTTCAACATCTCAGTCTCCCAAGGCTTGGCCGAAGGCTACTGGAGGTGTAAAGAAGAAGAAGAAGGGCAAAGCCAAATCGTCAAAGTCTTATGGGAAGGTAAAGGACAAATCCCAAGATGTATGCCTGCAGTGTGGCAAACGGGGTCACTGGAAGTGTGACTGCCGTGAGTACAAGGCGCACATGACGGAAATCAAAGCGGGCAAGGCACCGGCTTCATGTATGTTTGTTATAGAAATAAACATGTCTACTTCTAGTTTTAAAAATTGGATTTTTGATTCTGGTTGTGGTACTCATATATGTACTGATGTACAGGATCTGCAGATTAGCAGGAGACTGGCCTCAGGAGAGATTGACCTCCGAGTTGGAAATGAGACTAGAGTCGCCGTTTTGGCCGTCGGGACTTATATTTTGGAACTGCCTTCGAGGCATGTACTAAACTTATCAGACTGTTATTATGTACCTAGTTTGACTAGGAATATTATTTCTGTATCTTGTTTAGCCCAATATGGGTATACTTTTGTATTTAGAAACACTTGGTGTTTTATGTATAAAAATGATATTGAGATATGTAGTGCTGATGTGTATAATGGTCTTTATATTTTGAATATAAATCAATCTCAAACATATAATGTAACAAACAAAAGGCTTAAATTAAGTAACAAAGATGAAACTTATATGTGGCATTGTTGTCTGGGACACATTAACAAGACTCGCATATCCACACTTTCAAAGAGTGGATACTTGGATGGATTTGATGACATCTGCGAATATTGTTTATTAGGTAAAATGCCTAAAACACCTTTTAACGGTAAAGGTGCACGTGCCACCGAACTGTTAGCCCTCGTTCATAGTGACATATGTGGGCCCATGTCTAGCCAGGCTAGAGGTGGATTTGAATACTTTGTAACCTTTACGGATGATGCATCGCGTTATGGTTATGTGTATCTTATGAGACACAAGTCGGAAACTTTTGAGAAATTCAAAGAGTTTCGACACGAAGTAGAAAAATAGACCGGTAAAAGTATTAAAACATTACGGTCGGACCGTGGTGGAGAATACTTGAGCAATGAGTTTCTCGATTACTTGAAAGAGTATGGTATTCTTTCACAGTGGACTCCTCTCGAAACACCTCAATTGAACGGTGTGTCCGAACGGAGAAACCGAACTTTATTGGACATGGTAAGGTCGATGATGAGTCGCACAGAGCTACCTATTTCCTTCTGGGGATATGCATTGAACAATGCAATACTTATTTTGAATAAGGTTCCGTCAAAGTCTGTTCAACAGACTCCGTATGAAATATGGACAGGAAAGAAACCAGGTTTCTCATTCCTGAAGATTTGAGGTTGCTGGGCATACGTTAAACGTTTGGATGGTACCAAACTTGAACCCAAGTAGGATAAGTGTCTATTTGTAGGTTATCCTAGGGAAACCAAAGGATATTACTTCTACAACCCGCAAGAGAACAAAGTATTTGTTGCTCTACATGCGGTTTTCCTTGAGAAGGAATTCTTAAATGCAGTGGTAAGTGGGAGGAAAGTAGGACTCGATGAAAGTCGAGTGATACTATTCCTGGCACCGATTCCTTAACGGAACATGAACAGTTCATTAGGGATGAGACTGTACCACAATATTCGAATACATAAGAACCGCGTAGGTCAGAGAGAGTCAGAAAACAACCTGAGAGGTATGGGTTTCTGATCTCACCTCATGTGGATATTAATCTTATTGAGGAAGACGAACCGGCTACGTATGAAGAAGCGATACAAGGTATCGACTCCAGTTTATGGCAAGATGCCATGAAATCCGAAATGGATTCCATGTACACCAACCAAGTTTGGACACTGGTTGATGCACCAGAAAGCGTAAAGCCTATTGGTTGCAAATGGGTCTTCAAGAAGAAGACCGACATGGATGGCCACATACAAACGTACAAAGCTAGGCTTATAGCGAAAGAGTATCGTCAACGACATGGTGTCGATTACGACGAAACTTTTTCACCAGTTGCCATGATTAAATCCATTCGGATAATGCTTGCTATTGCTGCATATTTTGATTATGAAATATGGCAGATGGATGTCAAAACCGCTTTCCTTAACGAAAACCTTTTCGAAGATGTTTATATGCAACAGCCTGGCGGTTTTTTCATACCAAAACATGCAGACAAGGTTTGCAAGTTAAATCGATCCATTTATGGATTGAAGCAAGCATCGCGTTCTTGGAACCATCGTTTTGATAAGATCATAAAAGAATATGATTTCTTTCAAAATGAGGATGATCCTTTTGTATATAAGAAGGTTAGTGGGAGCGCACTGATATTCATTGTCCTTTACGTTGATGATGTATTGCTTATTGGCAATGACATTCCCATGCTACAATCGGTGAAAGCTTGGCTTTCATTAAAATTCTCCATGAAAGATCTGGGAGAAGCAGCTTTATTCTGGGAATAAAGATCTACCGGAGCACGTACATTGACAAAGTGTTGAAGAGATTCAATATGGAACAGTTTAAGAGGGGACTGTTTCCATTGTCACATGGTGTCACTCTATCTAAGGACATGTGTCTTAAAACTCAAGATGATAGAGACAACATGAGTCGGATCCCGTTCGCTTCGGCAGTCGGATCGATCATGTATGCCATGATATGTACGCGACTGGATGTCTCATATGTTTTGAGCATTTGTAGTCGCTATCAGGCCGATCCAGGTGATGGTCACTAGGTTGAGGTTAAGAACATCCTTAAGTATATTAGACGAACTAGAGATGCGTTCTTAATCTATGGAGATGGAGAACTTAAGGTAACTGGGTTTACCGATGCAAGTTTCCAAACCGATAAATACAACTATAAGTCGCAATCTGGGTACATATTTTGTTTGAACAACGGAGCAGTAAGCTGGAAATCTTCCAAGAAAGAGACTGTTGCCGAATCGACAACAGAAGCGAAATATATTGCTGCAGTTGAAGCAGCAAAAGAGGCAGTTTGGATCTGTAAATTCCTAATTGGATTAGGAGTAGTTCCGTTAGCAGCTGAGCCCGTTCCATTGTATTGTGACAATAACGGGGCTATAGCGCAGGCTAAGGAACCGCGGTCTCATCAATGATCCAAGCATGTTCTTCGACGCTTCCATCTGATTCGTGAGATCATACATCGTGGCGATGTGAAGATCGAGAAGGTCGCATCAGATGACAACATTGCAGATCCGCTGACAAAAGCTATTCCTCAACAAAAGTTTGAGCGACATGTATATAGTTAAGGTGTTAGATACTTGAGTGACTGGCTATAGGCCAAGTGGGAGATAGTTAGACAATTATGACCCATAGCGTCACTATTTGTAAAAGACATTGTGGTTTTTGTACAAATTAACTATGTGACAAAGGAAATTACTATTTTATCATTTTGTAATTAGATTACTTGAATATATAAATGATAAAAGTCCTTATGATTAGTTCCGGATTATAAGATATGAGACAGTATCAATCCACTAAGGTTTAATCATTAAATATCCCTAGTCGTAATATTATCGAGAATGGACATCGATAATGCGGAATAGACTAGTATTGCACTTGTGCGTGTTATGGAAGCGTAACAACATAGTTCTCATATATTTAAGTATTGGATACTTATGCAAGTGTGATAGGAGGTTGTGTTTGCCGATGGTACGGAAACAGCTTCGCTCTGGATAGACCCCGCGGAATCCCATTGGTAGTATGACTATGTGTCTATGGGAATCTGCATCAGGGTTGGTGTATTTGGTCTTAACGTGAGACTTGCATCGCTAGTACTTGCGACAATCAATACGCTTTGGTTTTAGTCGTCCGAGACTTTAACAGGTTCTGTGTACGCCTCTTCTGGGTTTATTGAGAATCGTAGTGTATTGGGTGTGATGTCAAGACAGAAGTATCACTTCAGTCATATGGAGATGATGATCACGCAGGGATACAGAACTGGTTCTCTATTATGTTGCAACTATCGGGATAATATGACAAGGTCATGATTATCCGATTATAGAGACTAGTTGCTTGTGATTCGATATATGATTCGTACGGGGCATACACTATTCCAGCCCCAGGCCTTGCATGTGACATCAGATACTGGATCGCAATACGTAATACTAAGTATACTACGCCTGTTATAGATTATATATTCCTTAAAGAATATTTCTGGAGAATTGGGTAGGCACGATGCTTTGCTAGAAGCCAACCATGTCTTGTAAATCGGTAGGAACGTGGTACGAGGTACGCACATATTCAGATAGTCCGACGACCGGATTTACTGCCAACATATCCAGGGATCTCATGGGTCGCTTCCCGAAGATTCACCGATGACGTTTGACTCGAACATAATTAATCTGAGATTAATTAGAAGAGAGAGAAAATTAATCTGGGATTAATTACAGTGAGAATTTATCTGGGATAAAATTCGAATAGAAGAGAGAGAACGATTAATTTGGAATTAATCGATAAAATAATATATTCGATATATTAAATGAAATTAGATTTCATAACAGAATTAAAATTGGATTTTAATTTGGGCGAACGAATTAATTTAGAATTAATTCGCGAGCAACTTTAATAATAATTTTGCGAGGCATTATTATTTAATTAAATTTGATTTAATTAAGTCGCAACGGAAAATTCGTTAATTCGGAATTAACGAACCCGAGCCCGGAATGTGTTTGCGGGCCTACTCAGATTTTGAATTAAAATGGGGCCCACATCAAGTCACATCACTTGTCAACTGTATCACTTTAAGTTGATAGAAGTTGGTAATGGTTGGAAACTTGTTTCTTACAAAAGTTTGATGTGTGAATGACCAATACCAACTTGGATTTTGTATATGGATTTTTGATTTTTGAAATCATTTTCACTTAACACATTTTTCATTCTATTTTCTTCTCCAAAATCCGAGAAAGCCTCTCTCCCTCTCTTATTCTTGGCTTGGCTGAGAGTTACACAAAGATAAGGGAAGATTTTTGTTGAAAATTTCTTCCAAATCTAGCACTTAAAGAGTCTACAAAGGTGATAGGGAAACATCTATTGAGTTTGGAATTTATTCACCAACTTTGGAGATCAACATACAATCAAAGAGAGGAGCTTGGAGTACTTCTAAAGGAGACAATTTTTTATTCTCAACACATCCAAGAAACCGATCGTTGTAAGTATTTTTCCGCATTCTTACTTCGAGTATTCGCATCTTTTATGCTTATTTGATCTTGGAATTGTTCTTAGAGAACCCAACATTCTTTGCAGAATTTCTTCATCAAAAGTCATTCGTGGCATTGGATCCTCCGAGTTACAAATAGGGTTACATAATAAACTTATTACAAAGGAAATGAACTTACAACACTTGAAAGAATATGACCTCATGGTCTAAACTTACAACACTTGAAAGAATATGACCTTATGGTCTTACATTTCCAATGTTAAAATCAAGAGCCAGAAAAATTAACGATCAACGCAATACATTCATGACATGAATCCAAAGTAAACATTCATCACAAGAACATTAAAACCATTCATCTCATAAATCTAATTGTGCCTACTCATCACAATATACTTTTCTAATAATCTATATCTCATATAAATTATTAAAACTAAAATAAGAAGGATTAAGAAAACTTTTCAACCTTAAGCTCTCGATGCCAATTATAGGAAACAACGTTCCTTAGCACGACGGAAGTTGCTTGTGGTGGCACCAGGTCCGGTATGGATCTTTAAAATTTTCTTTGCCTTCTCCCTTTGTTGTAGTAGCCAAGATCAATCCTTTGGTGTCCAACGCTTGGATCAACCACTCGATCTTCCGATCTATGACTCGAAACCAACAAACCGAAGTGTGGGCTTCACTCACAAAGATTAAACTCTAAACGATTTAGAGAATCAAGAAGTCACAATTAGTGTTTGGCTTTAGGAATTTCAAACACTCTCACACCACTTGTGAATGAACTCTCTCTATTTTCTCTCAAATCTTTCTCACAACAATTGTGTGAATGTTTGCAAAATGTGAACCTTAGGAAGTGAGAGAAATGGTAGAGATTATATTCTCTTACACAAGCCAACTAACCTTATCATTAACCATCTAATGTTTTCTTGCAACGGCCAACACAAAAATGTGAATGCTATACCAAAGCATAAGAAATGATAAGGTAAGTACAATGTTTTTGTCATTAATTATCTAATGCTTTCTTTCAATGGCAAACACATAAATGTGGAGGCCATACCAAATCATAAAATGCATTAGCTAATGACAAATATATTAGGTGTATACATGCCACCTAATAGATATAATTACTTGGATGACATGGTAAGCCATATGACTTTGTCTCCAATGGTAAATAAAAATCAATATCTTAATAATGATTTATTTACCTTAAATTATGTTGTAGTAATTATCTCATAATTATTACTAACTTGATTATCTTATAATCATATCTCATAATCAAAGAATTCTAGAAAACATTAAGTTAAACTAATTTAACATAGTTTTCAGTTGTGACAATAAATATTATTAATCTCATTAATAATATATAAATATAAAGTGAGCATATAATTATACAATCTAATTATATTAGGTTTGCTACAGTTAATCGAGCTAGCACGAGGACCAAATGGACCTACGGTTCCGAGCTCCAATAATTCCGAAATATTAATTAAACTCTTTAATCAAATATTACGAATTATTAACTCCGCGTTATTCCACTAAAAACTCGAAGTTGAACTCCCGTTACCGTAGATGGATAAAATAAAATCGAACAACTTCGGTGTCCATCAATATAGTCATTACATATGAATATAGCCCTTCATGAATATCTTATAAATAGAGTCGGGTCAAAAGTCCGTTAAACCCCTCTAAATATTTTTGTCTCTTAAACACCATTGATTCTATAATGAACAATTAATTCATAAAAATTATGAATATAAAACTTTCTATTCGTAATAGAAAAGTTGAGCGATTAAATTGTTCAAGTCCCGAATCAACTCTTAAAAAAGATATTCTTCTGCTTCTCGTAAGAAGGACTTAATTCCATATCTATGTAAAACGTTCACAGCTACACACCAAATCATATCCCCAAAATATGTAGTTATTGGTCGGGAATGCAACACCAACCTCACCATAGTAAATCAAAGGACATAGTCTATCATGTAGGAGTTCGTAGTACACTCAGGATTAAGATCGAATCCATATATGACCATTTAATAGATAAAATGAATTTCTTCGGTTAACAAATATTAAAAGAAATTCATATTTATCTGAGTCCAGTCCTATATGATCTCATCATACAAGGTACCTTCATTCCCATGTCACTACATGAACGATCCCGGATCAAGGTCGTCATACAAGTATAGAATGGACCGTAACTATAGATAAAACACAAACAAAGTACTCTATTTGTTTGCTCTCTATGGAATATTTAGATTACTAATTCCAGACTTAAATCCTCTTGTGAATCAAACATACACTAAGTATGAAAGTACAAGAGTAATCAAGGTAAACAAGACAATTGGACAATATGTGATATAAATCAAACAACTTTGATAAAATGAATAATGTATTTATTATTACAATAATCAATTATGTTTTACAATACATGAAGCTTTAGGACATAGATCCTAACATTAGATTCGACAACATTGGCACATGTTAAGACCGACCCGAGGCCATCATGTGATATATTTTATGCTTGTAACAATATGAATGAGATTTGGAGTGAGCTAATTGGGTCACAGTCAGATAAACTCGATGAAACTTTACTATAAACAAGGAACTATACGTAGGTGGCCACATAAAAAGTTCATGAGCCTTCAAACACTTATCAAGAATGTTCAGGAATTGTAAAGAGAAAGTGAGGGAAGTGAGGAAACCTCTACCTAACTAGATAAATAAAAGAGGAAGAGAATCCAACACCAATCACCTCGGCATGCCGACCTAGTGACCTAGGTCGGGGTTGCCGTATCTTATGCTTATTTATAGATGTCGTAAGCCCTAAATGAGAGTTTTAGCCTCCAGAAGACTGATGCAATGGGAGCAGGGCAAATGATTATCCCTTGACACATGGAACAACGTAAGGGTGGTTGAATTACAGGCTATCATGTGGGCAAAACTTGTAACAGTAGTACAGTGGCAGAGTTGCAAGCTGACAGAACATGTAGTAGTGGGAAATAATGACAGGAAGACGTGGCTGACGTCATAGGTTGTTGTAACAATAAATTTATTAGAGTAGTAAAAGATTCAGGAGCCCAAATAAAGAGAACGGGTAATAGTGAGGAATAATGACAAGAAAATGTGGCTAACATCAAGGGTTGGAGTAATGATAAATTTATGGGTGTAATAGAAGATTCAAGGGCCTATATAAAGGAGTGGAAGATTCAGTTTTGGGGGTGGGTTCCTTTGGGTTATCGGTTTTTTATAGTTGACTACTTGTAAAAGTGAGCTCCAAAATTCTAGGGATAGAGAAAGAAAGCAGGTCAGTTTGACTTGAGTTAGTAATAAAAATTTCCCTTATTTGTTCATGTGGATGTAGGTTGAAGCCACTCTCCATCTATAAATCTATATCTGACTCGATAAAGAAAAGAGGAAGAGAATCCAACACCAATCACCTCGGTATGCCGACCTAGTGACCTAGGTCGGGGTTGCCATATCTTATGCTTATTTATAGATGTCCCTACATGAGAGTTTGAGCCTCCAGAAGGCTGATGCAATGAAAGAAGGGAAAAATTTTATCTCTTGACACATGGAACAACGTAAGGGTGGTTGAATTACAGGCTATCATGTTGGCAAAACTTGTAACAGTAGTACAGTGGCAAAGTTGCAAGCTGGCAGAACGTGTAGTAGTGGGAAATAATGACAAGAAGACGTGGCTAACGTCATGGGTTGGTGTAACAGTAAATTTATTAGTGTAGTAAAAGATTCAGGAGCCCATATACAGAGAACGGGTAATAGTGAGGAATAATGACAAGAAGACGTGGCTAACATCAGGGGTTGGAGTAATGATAAATTTATGGGTGTAATAGAAGATTCAAGGGCCTATATAAAGGAGTGGAAGATTCAGTTTTGGGGGTGGGTTCCTTTGGGTTATCAGTTTTTTACAGTTGACTACTTGTAAAAGTGAGCTCCAAAATTCTAGGGATAGAGAAAGGAAACAGGTCAGTTTGACTCAAGTTAGTAATAAAAATTTCCCTTATTTGTTCCCGTGGATATAGGTTAGAGCCACTCTCCATCTATAAATCTCTACCTAACATGATAAAGAAAAGAGTAAGAGAATCCAACACCAATCACCTCGGCATGCCGATCTAGTGACCTAGGTCGGGGTTGTGATATCTTATGCTTATTTATAGATGTCGTAAGCCCTACATGAGAGTTTGAGCCTCCAGAAGGCTGATGCAATGAGAGCAGGGCAAAGGATTATCTCTTGACACATGGAACAATGTAAGGGTGGTTGACTTACAGGCTATCATGTAGGAAAAACTTGTAACAGTAGTACAGTGGCAGAGTTGCAAGCTGACAGAACGTGTAGTAGTGGGAAATAATGACAAGAAGACGTGGCTGACGTCATGGGTTGGTGTAACAGTAAATTTATTAGTGTAGTAAAAGATTCAGGAGCCCATATAAAGAGAACAGGTAATAGTGAGCAATAATGACAAGAAGACGTGGCTAACATCAGGGGTTGGAGTAATGATAAATTTATGGGTGTAATAGAAGATTCAAGGGCCTATATAAAAGAGTGGAAGATTCATTTTTGGGGGTGGGTTCCTTTGGGTTATCAGTTTTTTACAGTTGACTACTTGTAAAAGTGAGCTCCAAAATTCTAGGGATAGAGAAAGAAAGCAGGTCAGTTTGACTCGAGTTAGTAATAAAAATTTCCCTTATTTGTTCCTGTGTATATAGGTTGGAGACATTCTCCACTGAACCACATTAATCCTTTGTTTTCTCTGTGATTTCTTATTTGCTTACCAAGTTTGCTTTTGGTTCCCAACTAATCAAACAAATTCGTTGCTTGTGGGAGGTTTGTTCCAGGAGTAGATTTCTCGAATTACCCCTGGAACGAAAAACAACCGTCAACATAGCCTAATTAATTTTACATATTATTAGGGTTTCACAATTGAACAAGCTAACAAACTTAACATCACAAAAATAAGAGGAACACAAAAAATATATCAATATCATATATAATTTGAATTTGGAATAATGAAATAAATTTCATTAAATTAAAAGCTTAATAGAGATTACCTAGCTTTAATTTTATCCCCAATTTTCCATCCTTTTTCACTCTCAATTTTGGTGAATTAATTTTTTTAAAACCCTAATTCTTCTTGCTCTCTCACGTCAAAACTCAAGCCAAAACATAAAAACTCTTTTTTTTTTAATTTCATTGGGCGTGAGATTCAAACATATACATATATATATATACACAAATAAGTTGTATATAGTCAAAATAAATGGCTATAATTTTTCCAAGTTTAAATTTATCTAATGAGTATTAAATAATGAATATTCTTCACTAATAATAAAAAATAAATTAATCAAATAATAACTTTTGGACAAGTGTCAAAAATTCTTATGTGTATCTAATCAAATTATGTATCATATACATATACACATTAGATATAAAATTACCTCGACATGTGTAATATTATGAATAATCTAATTATTCGTAATTAATTGCTCAAATGCTCAATGAGTATACTTCATATTGTGGGACTCTTTAGGTTCAGATATATCTGTCACAAAAATCATTTTTGTGTGCGTAATTTACCCACTCGTAAATTACGACGATCACAAATAATCCCTCTGAACCATATAATATGAGATCAATGTATACGTAAAATACTTATGTCATCGGATATCCAAGTTGAACGTGAGATATAGATAATCCGTCAAATCTCTTTTTTGTTCAACATATGCGGCTGCAGCCTTTTTATATTCCCATCAATAACCAAATGAAGCAATTTCCTTGGTTAATAATGGCTAGAGATTTACAAGAATATGATCTCATAGATCAAGACCTCACATGTCTGGATATCTATCCCTCTTATCAGGGATGACAGATCCCGTGTGTGCACACCGCTACTTCATGAGCATCGGACCATACCTGGCGACAACTAGCGGTCATGTCATGAATAGGTGTTTGAAATATCTAGAACCTAAGTATAGTGGATCACTCATGAGTACCGTGTCCCCACGGTAATAAGGATCACTTATACCACTCGACTCAGGAAAACAACACGTGACGGTTAGGTAAGTAACTATCGGGTGTTTTTTGTGAGTCATTCAATGCTCATCCAATAAACACCTATACGTCCATATAAGAGTCTCTACGACTCATTATTTACTAGGACAACCACCAAATTATATCATGGTATATACGACATGTACTGATCTCTATGAATTTTACTGACCAGCCTATATCAGCTAATCTTGACTATGAATTTGTTTTGAGAACATACACTGTAGTGACACCGCTAGTATCAATTACAAACTTCTGGCTGTAATGGTGTGACTACCGTATATTCTCGATTCTTTATCTAATGTATACATCACTAGCTCCTAGTTAGTTTCGATCTATGATAGATTAGATCGAATATGTAAAAAAAAAAAGATAAGATAAGGTACCATTTATAGAGTAATATTATGGAAAAAATCATTGTTCTTATTCATGAACCAGTCATAAATATGATACTGATTGGCGCTCAAAGTACCAACCCCAACAATACTACAAATAATTATATATTAAGTTTAGTCTTTTAGTTAATTAGATTATCTTATTTTGGTTAGAATTAGGTTTATTTGCTTTTTTTTTTTTTTTAAATATTCTCTTTTGTAATTTTCATATAGATTTTTAGATTAATAAATATAGAGTTTTTCATGTACAAACTTGTGAGAGTGGATTTCTTTATTGGTTATTGAAAGAATTTTCAACTTATAAAAAACGTTGCTAACTTTTATGGCGCTTCCAAGCAATCAATGTTCTTGAGACTTTATTTCTCAAGGTTTGGCTCTTCCATCAAACCTGATCATATTGGGAATCTTGGGTTTGTTTTTCAGACGTTGTTCCTATTGGGTTCTCATCAATTACCATATATTTATGCAGTATGCACAATATAACTTTCAGTCACCAATATGACTGGAGTAAAATGTGAGTTACTGAGCTTAATGTGACTTAGGTAAAATGTAATATAGGTAAAATATGACTTAGGAAAAGCACATATGTAACTGAGTTTAGTGTGACTTAAATAAAATATGATTGTGACTGAGCTTAAAATGACTTCCGTAAAATATGATTGTGACTGAGTTGACTGTGACTTACATAAAATATTAACAAGACTGATAAGTGCGATTTATACCACTTATTCCTGCATTCTTAGCTTACTATTTTGTTAGATTTTGTTCCATTTAATGTATTTTGTAGTTTATTTTATGTTTTATTGGTAGGAAGCATTGGAGAATGGATCTCGGGACAAATGTACTTATTTTGGGACCTTAAAAACGTAAAGGAAGCATACAGGAAAGCTAAATACGCAGAAAATACTAATCCTGAAAAATGGGGTGGCGTTGCGACACCACTTTTGGCATTGCGACGCCCCACCAGGATTGCTTCACATATTTTACTGAGGATTTGGCGTCGCGACGCTGCGGCAGACTCCCAGAATCTTCAAAAATCATTATTCTACAAGCACAATGACTCCAAGACTTCCCTATAAATATATAAGCTTGTCTAAAACCCTAAAGAGGAGACTAATACACAACTAAATAGTTCAAAATATATTTTAGAGAGATCCAAAAAGGAATATTGAATAGCGATAAGAGGAGACGAAAGGGGTGACGTTCGAAGACGAATGTATTTAATTCGAGTTTTATCTTCTAGTTTCTTTCTTCAAACTCTAATGATGTCTAACATGTTCTTGATATTATTTTCATTGTTTTTATTTTTAGTCATGAACTAACTCTATTATTCTAGAGGATGATGTAGCCTATGCTTGAACCTATTTATTATTTTCCAATTTAATTGTTATAAATTTTGATTTAGTTTATTTATATTATCTTGTGTTTAATGCTTCTAGTTTGTTGGCCACAAATTAAGATGATGCATGTTTAGAATCTATCACTTGGGAGAGGGGATTTTAAATAGGATCTAGATAATATAACTTAGGAAATTTGTAGAGTTCGGGAGAACCTATAATTCTTTTGAAGTCGTTAACAAATAATCATGGAGCATAATGCATTGTTAATTACTAGATTTTTATAGGGATATCGAAGTCTGTAATTGATAATATATTCATTCGGCACTCGGGAGAGGGAGTTAGAATAATTTAGGGTTCTTGACCTATAAACAATGTAACATAATAAAGAATTGATTGACATGACAAATATATAGAAGATAATTAGGTGAAATCAGACTCCAGAATCTCTCTCATCTTGGTCTTTTCTAAATTTAACTTTTTGATATTTTGATTTTTAGTTTTTAGTTTTAATTTATATTATTTTAAATTAATTTCTAAGTAAAGTTAGGTTTATCAATTATAATATTTAGTGAGAATTTGATTACAAACCATGTGCGTTCGACACTCTACTTATCTTTTACTAAAACTTAACAATGTATATTTGCGGTACGCTAATCTTGCAATAAAGAGTGAGCTCAATAAAATGTGATTGAACAAGCTGAAAATGTGAACTCATTAAAATTTGAGTTAACTCAATAACAAATCCTTATTTACATTCTAGCATTTAACAAATCCTTATTTTACCTTATAGACATTAAACAAATCCTTATTATTATTAATTTTATTTTTTACAAGATTGAAATTAACCTTCGGTTTCTTCTGTAAAGTTAATATTCGAGAACAAAAATATGCTTGTTGTAGTGAAAATAGTTATGGTTGTGTATTATGTGTGATGCAATAATTTTGGAGATAATTTAGACTAGGGGTATTCATAGGGTCGGGTCAAATCGTGACCTGACATAACCCGACCCGACCCGCACGGGTTCTAAAAAATTATGCAATTTCGAGTTGACCCGAACCAAGCCCGATTTTTGCGAGTCGGTTCACGGGTTTGACTTCGTAACCTGATCCGACCCGGAAAAATAATTTTTTATTAGTTTTCTAAAATTTTTATTATTTTTTAAAGTTGGTAATATTATTTCAGTTATTTATTACTTTTTTATTTTGAAACTTTATATGAATGACAAGTTTCAGGATATAAAATAGTTAGTATTTATGTCTAAAAATAATTAATAAATAAAAACAATTCGCCGACCCGACCTGCTTGGGTTTGCATACTCAATTTTCGTGTTCGGGTTTATCAACCCGTGTGACCCAACTCGATCGGGTTTCGTAAAATTTGAAAAATCCCAACTCGACCCGACCCGTGAACACCCCTAATTTAGACCTTATGAAAGTTCGAATTTGAGAGAGGTGTGTTGATAAAAGTTTAGGTATGTATATTAAGCGTATGTAGAATTTTATAAATTGTGATTCGGAGTCTGGTTGAAGGAGATATGAGTATTTAAAAATAGATGGTCTGATATCATCAGTCTCTTATAAATATAAAGACTTTTTTATCCATTATTTTTTTATCGAAGTATATTAACAATGATACTTATTTTAAAGAAGTATAAAGCATTTCATAAAAAAAATTACATATTATTAATTAAAATTACAAATAAGTATCATTGTTAATATACTTCGATAAAAAAATAATGGATAAAAAATAGTCTTTATATTTATAAATTAATAATATGTAATTTTTTTTCATGAAATGCTTCATCTTTTTAAAAATATTTACTTTTTGATTTTAAAATTGGAAAATTAAAATTTAATCAATTAATTATTATTTTTAGTTGAATTAACGTATTAGTGAAGTTGCTGTAGAAGTTTTATTCAATTGCCTTTGTTTTGTTTTATGTTCTTTTTGATAATTTTACTACCTATAGAACTAAAGTAGATTTTTTTCTTCGCAGTTATAGGATAATGCTTGAAGTTATTTTGGGTTTTTAAAGCGAAAAACTTTGCCTCTTTTATTTGTTCCTGAAAAATCGATTTTTGTCTAAAGTTCTAATCCTATACATAATTAAACACAATAAATTAAAACTGATCCTAATTATTGTTTTTTTTTTTAAAAAAAAAAATTAAGAACATGTACCCTTAAGTCTAAATAATATGAATAACAATAAATATATAAAAGCGGTAAATAAATCAACACAAGAACTTTGTTGACAAAGTGGAAAACTCGAGCGAGTAAAAAACCACTTCGGGTATATAGGCTACCGGCCAAATCCACTGTAAAGAGAAAACTTACAGTGATGGTATATGACCTATGGTGACAATTTCACCGACTCGAATACCTCTAGACTGTAATAACTCGAAGAACTCTCTGAGCAAACAATCTTCTACAGAACATCTGAAGTCTCTGAGTGGACCAACCTCGCGAACTCGCAATGTCGGAACTCCGACTACCAATCTTCCTCCTAAGGAACTCTGAAGGCTTAGGAAATTGGGTTAGGGTTGGGTTTATGTATTGATGGTCAATCAATGAATCTCACCACAACAAAGAAGACAAGAGAAACAATAAAGTCTTCAAGTTGAATTGCCAAGCAGGATGAAAACAAAAGACGTTATAGCTCTGAATTATTTCCAACCAATGGTAAGGTGGCTCTTAGTTTGTTTATATAGGTAGGGTAAAGGTAGACTTTTCCTTGTGCAAAACTGGCTCAAAAAGGAGTCCAAAAAAACCCAGTCCCGTAATTTCGTTCAAATGCAAGTCGAATGAGCACTGTTCCGTAAACTCATTCGAACACAATCTCAAATGCAAACACAATAGAAGGTTTAGTTCGCACAAAAAGATGAACGCACTATGCACGAGAACCTATTGTCAAGTTTTGTTCGAACCAAAACACGAACGCCACTCATTCAAACACAAACACGAACGCAGCCCTAACGCATATCTGATATCTTCATACACAGTCTGCCAAATACCAGTCTAATTGCTCCAAGATCATCAAGACTCATTACAACTCAATTGAACCTATTTTGTTACGGACATTGCCAACAAAAAAGGAACTAACAATCTCCCTCTTTGGCATTCCATGATAAAACTACCACATAATACAAAAACTACGGTAAAATACCCAAAAATAAAATAACCAACTGCCAACCATTAAGACAGTGACATATTACAATATGACTCGATCCAATACCTAACAAGTAGTCTTGAATTTGACGCCACCACAACCACAAATTTGCTCACATGAAATATGCTGAAACAATAATAAAATGTGAAAAGCATAGGGAAAATAAAAAGCAGATAAACTAAAATTAAAAATTCTCATGCATTTAAAACAAAACCAAAATCTCATGCATTTAAAACAAAAACAAAAATTGATATACTTACTCATTCTTTTTTGTCACGAAATGACAATGGGTAAAAATAATATGTTAAAATAATAGATCAATATACCAATTAAAAATCACCTGCAAGAGAATATGCAAATTTAACTTACTCCCCTTCACTAACCGCCCTACTCAGTTAGCAAAGCAACACACGAGAAGTAAATAAAAACAAATAAAATGCAGTATTTAAATTAAAACCTATTATGTAATAACTAAAATCACACACAATAAGTTTTTTTTTTTCAAAAATATGCTAAATAAGTCAAAAAAATGACTCAAAATATCACTTCAAGCAAGTATAATAATACCCAGTCAGTACTGAGCTATTTATAACATGAGATAATGTGCACCTTTTTGGGTCATGCTAAATAATACACGCATGCACATGACACAAACATCAAAGCATAGCAAGCACTTGTGTGAAAAATAAGTGTAAAACTAGTCAAGGCTTAAGACCTTATTTTATGAGCGGGACACAATCAAAAAAATCCTATCTCATATCACACCAAGTCCACAAAAAAGATGTTTGATGAGTGGAAAATAGATTACTATTTCCCACTCCCTTAACTTAATATTTTGTATAATTTCTTGAGTTTTGTGAATATTTTGATGTGTTTTGTGGTATTTTGTAGATAAATAAAATAACAGGACTTTGTGGAGGCAATTCAGGATTAGAACAGCGGAAAATGGACAAAAAGGGCAAAAATATAAATTTCTTGCTAAAATATGTCGTTTGCTAAAATGCACCGTGCTAAAATGCACCGTCTGCTAACATGCGCCGAAGACTGCTAACATGCACCAAACACGTGGACCAATTAGAGAAGTTTTGCTATCATGCGCCATTACTAACATACGCCTGCCACGTGTCAACATCACAACAAATCTGTTAACGTGCGCCATGCCATGTGTCACCATCACATGCTGCCCACAATCCACATCTTTGCTGACATCAGCGTCGCGACACGCACCAACTTTACGCGTCGTGACACCGACACTATAATGCAGCCGATAGACACGTGTCCTCATCTCCAGAAGTTGCGAGCCACGCGTCCATCATCAACGGCGCGTTGTGATGTGCAATGTTCCACGCGTCGCGACACGTGAGGCAAAATTTTGCCTATAAATTGAGGCCGAATTTCATTTGTAAAACCATACTTTCTTCTGAGTAATTCCTTAAGAATACTAAGAAGATTGTATCTTGTTTGTTTATTTACAGCTTTATGTAATTATTTTGTTTACTTTTCGCAAGAGCACTTTTTTTTTTACTTTTCAGTCTTTTACTTTTCAGCAAGAGTAGGTAACTTTTTTCTGCTGGGGTGAAAGGTAAGCTTTTATTACTAATATTTAGATTAATCTCCCTTAATTATAATATATAAACTATTTAAAACCTAACTTAATGAGATACCGCATTTATGGTCGGTTGGACTTAATGAAATTGATTTTAACCTGACTAAACATGGATACCGCCTGTATGGTCGATTGAAATTAATTATAAATTTGACTTAATCAGGATACCGCCTATATGGTCGGTTGGTAATATCACGCAAATTTTATATATTATAATAAGGGAGATATCTAAAATAGAAGTAATAAAAGTGGATCCTCTAACCCCAATATTTTCTTTACTGTTTTATTTACGCTTTTAATTTCCAAGTATTTACTTTATGTCATTTACTTTATTTAAGCTTTTACTAGCCTTAGTTATGTGTGGTAACTAAACCTGTTATCTTGGGTTGTGATGAATTTCAATATCACTGGTTTATAAGGGGTTATTTCATGTTTTGGGTAATATAAAGGTTTATTTATTGAGCCTTAATCCTAATGCTTCTTGTTAACTGGCCATTAATAAGATTGATCTGGTAAACTTAAAATGAACTTGGAAAATGGATTTTAGGTTTAAACCTTAGACTCAATAGCCAACGATATTCCTTGAGGATAGATAACCATTTAATAGATTTCCTTACAGGATGGGAATATACATGTCGGGCGGGGGTAGCAATAATTGGAACTTAATCTTAATGAATTCAGATAACTTGGTTGACATAGGAAAATGATTAATTGGGTTATTCGGGGTATTTGTATTTGACCATCGGAAGAGATTTTTGCATAAATTTGTGTTCCAGGTTAATAAACCAATATATTGTACAAACATAATATAACCACTTCATCTTTAAAAAGATATTGGAAGGATTCACAACCCTGGATAGTTTAATAATATTGAATTTCCCTTTAATTTACTTTCGCGCTGTTTAATTTACTTGTTTTAAGTTTAAAGTCACCATCCAATCAACCAACCAATCTATTAGATACTCGTAAATATTTGACTTCATAAATTAATAGTTTAGGTATTAAGTTCTCGTGGGATCGATAGATTTATACTACTTGAACGATATGTGCGCTTGCGTTATACGCGTGTGATTACGCCGGTCAATGTTCAAACTCAGCACCACTAGGACTTAAAAATAAGTAACATTGGTTACATGGTATAATATTCTCCCCCTAAATATGAGCTCTTAAATAAACTCTTTCGAATGAATGGTTTTTGCCCTTATCTTTTGAATTTGGCCTATTGGCTCTTTTGCACTTGAGACTCATTTAAACTGTTTTTTTTCTTTTACAAAGGGATATCATAAGGTCATCTAGTCAAAAGTCACACTATTTAATGATCTAAGTATGACAGAGATTATACTGTCAGTAAAAAAACTCATACATGCAACCAAGCCTCAAGACATAAAAAAATGTATGTGAGATACAAACACAGGATATACTAAGGGTTTCCATCACACACATATATGCACATAGAGCATCAAGAAAAATAAAAGCATATTACACATGTATAACATTATATCCTACATATCATTACCACATGCACATGCTTTTACATGCTCTTTCAAGCCATAAATTTTTTTTGGTCTTTTTCATTTTATAATTTTTTTTAAACAAGACAAGAAAGGACACAAGATGGCTTGTCATTATCCAATGGTACGTGGAGTTGTATTCCCGAGTGTAGATCTTACTACCGTCCATTCAGAATCGGCTATGAAATTTATGTCCGGGTTTCCATCCTATATACCAAGGGACATATAACAAAAACAAAACAAACACACACCCATATGTAGTGAAAATAAAAAAAATACAGTCGTGTAGAAACATAAAGCACATGCAAACACACATGCAATGGGAAAATTGAATGTAACATCTAAGAAAAGGTACACCGAAATACACTCTCATCATGCCTTTTAGGATCAAGGCATTCAAAAGCTGATGGGAAGTCATCTCGCTTCCTCTCCTCGAGATCATCAATAACTAAAAACCATTTGTTAAGCTTGGCTTGAACTTCATTCTTTTCTAGCTCAGTTTCATTTAGCCTCTTACTGACCTCAACATTCGTCTTCTTGATAGCTAGACTCTCATTAAACAGTTCAGTGTAGGATACCTGAAGATCATCCTCATCTACAGACTCATCATGAGAGAATTCTGAATCAATAACTACATTACTAGTTTTATCCTCTCTCTTACATGTCACACTAGCAGTAAATGCAATAAGATTGGTTTTATCCTTATGAGACTCATCAAAAGTATAACCATTTTCTGAATCACTAAGTAAGGCTGCCATAACTTTCTTGCCTTTAGACTTTAGGTATGTGGGACATTCAGACCTAATATGTCCATATCTTTCACATTCATGGAATTAGATAGCGCGAGCTTAACTATCATTGTCATCTTTAGACTCCCTCCTACTACGACTAATCTCTCTAGGTTTGTCTTCCTTATCCCTATTAGAGCCATGACCATTCTTATTCAACTTAAGAAATTTCTTGAATGTTTTCACAAACATAGCCATATAAGCATATGTGAGAGTATCATCCTCATCATCATTGGATGAATCATTGGTAACTTCCTTTGCGGTTTTCATTGCTATGTTCTTAGGCTTTCAATATTTAGGAAGTTGTCTCTCATAAACCTGAAGTTTTCCTACGAGGTCCTCTAGTTTAAGGTGATCTAAGTAATTAATTTCTTCGATGGCTATGATCTTTGGTAAAAACTGTTCAGGTAGGGATCTAAGGATTTTCCTAACTATCTTATTTGTAAGAATGGTCTCACCTAGGTTAAAGTTGGAGTTAACAATATCGTTAATCTCAGCATAAAATTCAAAAAGAAGTCTCATCATATTTCATCCTAGCGACTTCAAACCTAGTAGAAACCTCTTGGAGTCTATTATTCTTAACTGAAATTATGCCCTCATGCACAGTCCGAAGGATATCCCATGCATCATTGACTATCTCACACATTGATATTCTCTGAAATCCAGTAGAGCAAACAACAACATGAATGGCATTAATGGCTTTGTTGTTCCTATTGCAAGCAACAAACTCCTCCTTAGTCCAAGTCAGTTTATCTTTAGGGGAAAAGACCCCATCAACCATAACCACGAGAGGTTTCCACCCGTGCTCTACTAACATTCAGACCTTTTCATCCAATGACTTGTGGAAAGCACTCATGCGAACTTTCCAATTAGGGTATTATATCCCATCAAAGAATGTGGGATAATTTAATGGTTGAATTCAATCCATATATGACGGGTCAAGGACCGAGGTCAGGCTCTGATACCAATTGAAAATTTGATTTTTGTCTAAGGTTTTGACCCAATGCATAACTAAACATAATAAACCAAGACATGTCCTAATTATAGTTTTTATGAATAAAAAACATGCACCCTTATGTCTAAATAATATGAATCACAATAATTATATAAAAGTAATAAACAAATCAACACGACATTTTTATTAAAGAAATGGAAAACTCGTGCAAGAAAAAACCACTCCGGATATATAGGCTACCATTCAAATCCACTATAAAAGAAAACTTACAATTATAGTATATGACATATGGTGACAATTTCACCGACTCGAATACCTCTAGACTGTAATAACTCGATGAACTCCCTGAGCCCGCACCAAGAAATTTATTCAGAACCTCTGAAGTCTCTGAGTGGACCAACCTTGCAAACTCGAAACGCTGGAACTCCGACTACCAATATTCCTCCTAAAGAATTCTGAAGGCTTAGGAAATTGGGTTAGGGTTGTGTTTATGTGTTTATAGTCAATCAAGAAATCTCAACACAACGAAGAAAACAAGAGAAATAATAAAGTCTTCAAGGTGAATTGCCAAGCAGGTTGAAAAAAAACACGTTATAGCTTTGAATTATATTTTTCCAACCATTGGTAAGGTGGCTCTATGTTTCTTTATATAGGTAAGGTAAAGGTAAGATTTTCTTTGAGCAAACCTGGCTCAAAAATATGTCCAAAATATTTCGGTCCCATAATTTTATTCGAAAACCCATCGAACCCGCACTGTTTCGTAAACGCGTTCGAACGCAGTCTCAAATGGAAACACACTTGAAGATTTTGTTCGTATGGAAAGATGACGCACTACGTATGGGAACCAACTGCCATGTTTTTTTCTAATCCAAACACAACTGTGACACGAACGTCACTCGTTCGAACACAAATATAAACGCATCACTAATGCAAATCTGATATCTTCACACACAGTCTGTCAAATTCCACTCCAATTACTTTGAGATCGCCAAGACTCATTGAACGGTGCAAAATCACACACGTATAACGTAAACGCACGTATCGTTCGAGTAGTATAAAAAGTATCGATCCCACGAAATTATGCAAAAGCCTCTGTCGATGGTCAAATGCAAATACCCAGTATAACCCAATTGAACCATATGTCTATATGTCAACCAAATTACCTAGATTTATTAAGATTAAGTTCCAATTATGGCTACCCCCGCCCGACAAGTATATGTCTATCCTGAAAGGAAATCTATTAAAGGGTTATTTATCCTCAAGGAAGATCGTGGGCTATTAAGTCTAAGGCTAAAACTTAAAATTCCTTTGTCAAGTTTATTTTAAGTTTACTAGATCAATCTTATTAATAGCCATTTAACAAGAAGCATTAAGCTTAAGACTTAATAAATAAACCTTTAAATTACCCAAACTATAAAATAACCCCTTTATAAACCGGTGATATTGGAATTCATCACAACTCCAGATAACTAACTTAGTTACGACACATAACTAGGGCTGGTAACAACTTAAAAATAAAAGACATAAAGTAAAATGCTGAAAATTAAAATACTGGAAAGTAAATAAAGAAAAATACAATAAAAGAAAATGCTAGAGCTAGAGGATATGCTTTTATCACTACTATTTTAGATATCTCCCTTAATATAATATATTAACTTGTGTGAAATTACCAACCAGCCATATAGGCGGTAATCTGATTAAGTCAAATTAAGTCCAACCGACCATAAAGGCGATATCATTATTTGTCCATAAACCAGCCATATAGGCGGTAATTACCAACCGACCAACCAGGCGGTATCCATGCTTAGTCAGGTTAAAACCAATTTATAATTGATTACCAACCGACCAATATAGCGGTATCCTTGTTAAGTCAAGTTTTAAATAGTGAATATATTATAATTAAGGGAGATTAATCTAAGTAGCAGTAATAAAAGTTTTACCTTTCACCATAGTAGGGGGAAGTTACCTCCTCATAGCTGAATAGTAAAAACTGAAAAAGTAAAGAAAGTAAATTACTATTACAGAAAGTAAATAAAATTAATTACAAAACTGAAATTTAAAGAAAACTAGATACAAACTCCTTATTTATTCAGAGAATTACAAAGAGGAAGGTACATCTGAAACTGAAATTTCAAGCTAAATTTATAGGCGTCGATAGGCCCTGCGCGTCGCGATGCGAACTCCTTACGTGACACGACGCACGCGATTTACGGTGTGGCTTGCGGAGAGTTCAACACGTGGCAGATGGATAAGGTGATAAGGTGACATGTGGCAGAGGAGGCTGAGAGTTGAATGATTGTGCTGACGTGGCGATGATTTGGTAATGACGTGGCAACACGTGGCGATGTGGATTGTCGACACCATAAGATTGCGACACGTGGCATGCAATGATTGGCTGATGATGACGTGGCGATGACGTGGTACATTGACTTGGCATGTTGTTGATGTGGATGTCTACGTGGCTGACACATGGATGACACGTTGGCGACACGTGGCGATGGCGATTGTCGGCACCATAGGATGATGACACGTGGCACGATGCATGTTAGCAGATCTCCTTTGATGTTGACACGTGGCATGCGCACATTAGCATCCGGCGCATGTTAGCAGACTTCTCAGATTTTGATACGTGGCACGGCGTATTTTAGCATGAAGCGGCGCAAGTTAGCACAGGCCGGCGCACGTTAGGTGTCGCGACGCGCCAAATTATATTTTTGCCCTTTGATGTCCTTTTTCACTGTTTTAGCCCCAAATCACCTCCAGAATGTCCTGAAACTTTATTTATCTACAAAATAACACAAAACACATCAAAATATTCACAAAACTCAAGAATCTACACAAAATATTAGGTCATATGAGTGGGAAATAGTGATACATTTACCACTCATCACACCCCAAACCTAACATTTTGCTAGTCCTCGAGCAAAACACAAAATAAAATAACATAAAAAATAAAATAAAGCTAAGCCACTTTCGTAGGGATCACGGTTGCATTTAGCGTATGCAACAAGCCTTTAAACCCCTAGGTGTCCCTAGTGGACGAGTTGTAGTCTCGTGAGGGTTTACAGCAATGATACCCACAAACATTTTATAAAAGTAAAAAGATAGTAAAACTAATGCACACAAAAGCAAAAAGTCAAGAGAAAAGAGAATAAAGAAGTTAGTGATTAAGAAGGTGTAACTTCTACTCCAAGTTACTAGTTGTTTTCTTTCTTTCTAAATTACTGAATAAGTAAATTCTCCAATTTTATTTACCATTCTCCATATACATAGCCAATAAAATATTAATCAACTTATTTTACCCACAATAGTCACAAGAGCAGTTGAGAAGAAAGTAATATTTTTGTCCTAAAGTTTTATTAGAATTCATACCTTTTTGCAGCAATGGAATAATTTTTCTGATTTTTCTCTTTTTTTGATTTATATATAATATCTTATGTCTATGTAGCGAGCTTTGGGCCAGTGACTCCCAAACCAGTTGGCTTTAGGGCATCATGTGTTAAGACACCCCTACGGACTTAATTACTCAGACTTCATATATATATATATTTTTGCAACATCCTTGATCTATGTAGCGAGCTTTGGGCCAGTGACTCCCAAACCAGTTGGCTTTAGGGCACTAACTGTTAAAACACCCTTACAGACTTAATAACTCAGATCTCAAACGTTTTTTTTTATCCCATCGTTTTTCATAGATGCTTCCTCCAATTAAACTAGAGCACTGAATATTACAAACTTTTCAATTACAGCTCATGTCCGTATGTTACCATGTATGTTGATAATACCTGTCAACTGAGCATATGAAGATCCATTTTAGTCAGTTTTATGGAGAATTCACAAATTAAATAATTCAAAAGGAAATAAATAAAAATTTACTTGTTCCGAAATAGATTTGAGATACGTCTCAGGAGTGGAAACTCCTTACACAGCTATCTCACACCAATTTCACCCAATTAATCAAATTAAAAACACAAAAAACACAAAATATATATTTTTTTATTTTTGTAAAAATTTTCATTTTTTTTTATTTTTCGAAAAATTTTGGACTAAAAATAAAAACAACATACAAACAAGATACTAATCAACTATTCCCCACCCACAAATCTAAATGAGACATTGTCCCCAATGTCTTAAACAGTGGAAGAAGAGTTTAGAAGATAGTACCTGGTTAGCTGAAATTCTACATCTAAATGGGAAATTTAAAGGTTAAGATCCAGATTTATCCGACGCTTCTTACCATGATGATCATCAGACCATTTTATCTTGGAAAGGATAGGGTCAGTTTGTGGTTCATAGGCTAAGATTTGGTCAATTAAATCCTGGACAGTTCTGGCAGTGAAGAGGAATACACGAACCCATTTCTCCGGGCATCATCAAGAAATACACAAAGAAAATCATAAAATCCATCTACGTTGAACAATCCAATTGGTTTCTGGTGTATGTTCAAGTTCGCCCAAGATAGTACTGTAAAAATCTCCTCCAACGTACCCAAACCACCTGGCAAAGCAATAAAAGCATCAGAACGGTTAATCATTTTCACTAGTCGTTCAGACATACCTGGCACGATTAGTTCTTCTCCGTTTGATAATCCTATAAGATCTGCCTCTGCCAAGGGTTTTGGGATGATTCCCAGAACTTGACTGCCTCCATCCTGTACGGCCTTTGAAACGATCCCCATTAGTCGAAGACTGCCTCCGCAATATACTAGGTGCATATTCCTTTCAGCTAAGACTCGTCCCAATTCCTATGCTGCTGCTATGTATTGTGGCTTAGTACCAACACTAGTACCACAAAAGAATAGCTTCCATTTTATGTATGTTTCTTTTCTCAAATCTGGATGCCTTCAAAAGTGAAAAGATTAGTTGAATTTATAACACCTGAAAAAGGGGTGAGTAATAATAGCACTAGTATCTTCCAAAGAACGATTAGTAGCAAAACAGTTAATCGTGAAAGGTCAAAAAGGTCTGGATCCTGTCGGAGAAAATAAAAGAAAAAAACAAAATAAATTACAACTATTAGGAAAAGACAAAGAGATATAATATTTACAATAATTTACGGCTTGATTGACGTCTATGCGGCAGAGACAAGCTTCCCATCCAATTTTCTTATAAATTGGCAAACAGGGTCTTTTTGAGTTAGATTACAAAGACTTAACTGCTGTCTTTCTCTTTGGAATTGTGTATATAACACGCGAATTTCGTGATACACATATCCACTGGGATGTGTCTCAAGAGTCTTAGATATGTCATCCAAAGACTCTTACTCAAGCCATCCCTAATGAAATTAATCTTATCTCCACGGTTATCAGACACCATTCCTAAAGAACGACAACGAGTATCACAAAACATACGAGCACATTTATAGCATACACTCATTCTTTTAGCTCTTCTCTTTTTAGCATATATGCTTCTTCCTAAACCAGGCAGATGTGAAATAAAAGTATCAGAGGACTCACCTACCAATCGTACCCGTGCTTCAATAACCCAACGAATGTCAGTTGGAATACCTTTGATCATCAGTAGTCTCATCTGTTCCATGCGAGCTTTGTAAACTTTCATCAGAGATTTTTGAGGGAGAGAAGGAAATTGCTTGTGAAGATTTGCGAGAGCTTCTTCCATCGTGAAATGACTTTACCTGCAAAAATTAAACACACAAAAATAAAACACACTATATCACAATATATACACAAATTGCTTGGGTTGCCTCCCTACGAGCGCTAAGTTTAACGTCATCAGCTAGACGTGACTTCTCGAACATTAGAATGGATCTGAAAGTGTGATACATTCTTTTTTTCGCTCAAATGATTCTCCCCAGTAGTGATTGACATGCTTGTTTTTAACCTTGAATGTTTTGTTGGAGTCAGGATCATGTATCTCAACGGCTTTATTTGGTAAAACTTTGGTGATTAGGAATGGACCTGACCACCATGATTTTTTCTTCCATAGGAAGAGTTTCAAGCTTGATTTGTTTAACAGTACCTGCTGCCCTGGTTTCAGTTGTATGCGCACGCATTCTCAAAAGGTTGTATGTGAAATTCCTCCAATTCATTGAACTGGTGGAACTGTTTCTCTTATGTTGTTTGTAGTGCATGAATAGGCTTTTTCAGTGCGCAATACACTTTATCTTCAGGCTCTACAGACAGTTGACATGATTTAAGTTTGTCGGTAAAACTTTGCATTGCATTGGAGTTCTGGATAGTACTATGTATCCCATCAAGTCTGAAACATTCCTCTTTCTTTTCGTCAACCAGGAAATTCATGACTTTGAAAACATTGAATGTTACTTCTTGGTCCTGTACCCTCATGGTTAGTTCTCATTTATGTACATCAATAATGGTTCTACCTGTAGCCAAGAACGGTCTCCCGAGGATTATTGGCATGTCTTCATCTTCCTTCATATCAAGGACAATAGAATCTGCTGGGAAAATGAATTTGTCAACTTTGACCAGCACATCCTCAACTACACCTCTCGAAAATACGAGCGTTCGATCAGCAAGTTGTAAGAGACTGAGGTATGCATTGTTTCTCCAATTTTCAATTTCCTGATAAAAGAAAAAAAGGCATCAAGTTAACACTCGCACCTAAATCACACAAAGCCCTACCGAAGTTATGTTCTCCTATGATGCAAGAAATGGTGAAACTGCCAGGATCTTTCAAATTGGGGGAAGTTTCCTCTGAATGATTGTGCTGCATTCTTCTGATAATGCTACTATCTCGTAATCTCCCAATCTCCATTTTTGTGAAAGAATGTCTTTCATGAATTTAACATAGCTGGGCATTTGTTCCAACACTTCTGCAAATGGAATGTCGATGTGCATCTTTTTGAAAACCTCTAAGAAACGAGCAAACTTTTTGTCCAGTTTGTTTTTCTGAAGTCGCTGTGGAAAAGGTGGAGGTTGAGTGATTCTTTCTGGTTCTTTTTCATTTGCTTCTTTTTCCTCCATTTGTTGCTCTGCTTCTTTTGGAACATCTTCAATTATTGCCTTGATTCCAACCTCTTTGTTGATTTCAATACCGCTTTTTAAAATGATGGCATGACATTGCTCATTCCCTCGGTTCCTTGGATTCGGTTTTGTATTGCTGGGGAGATTTCCTGGCGGTCTGTAACTCCGGACATTGGCCAATTTCATTCTCCAGTGCTTTAATAGAGGTAGATTGGCTCTGAAACATAGCATCATATTTTTTAACTGAGTCAGCACTTCCGCTATTCTTGGTTCATTTGCCTGCTCCTAGCATTTGTTCTGTTGCTGTTGGAATCCGGGTGGTGGATAGTTCTTTTGCCCTGAATTGTTGCTCCATGAGAAATTGGGATGATTCCTCCACCCTGGGTTGTAGGTGTTGGAATATGGATTGTTCCCCTGTCTGTTGAAATTGTTGACATAATTCACTGTCTTTTCTTGTTGGTTTGGTTTTGGTGCTCATCCATAGGTGAACTTGTGGCTCCAATATTGCCTTGCATACTGAGAGTCTCCATGAATTTGCATATCTGATCTAGCTTGGCATTAACTACTGTGTTGGCTCCAACTTTATAAATTCCAGCAATTCTTTGGATCATGCTCTTTTCTGTTGGTCACAAGGAATTATTGTTAGCAATTTCTTCGATTAAGTCTCAGGCTTGATCTTCTCATTTTTCCATCAAAGCTCCTCCAGCAGCAGTATAAATTGTGGTTCTCATCAGTCCAGAAATTCCATTATAGAAAGTTTGGACTTGAAGCCATTTTGGAATCTCATGGTGAGGACATTTCTGGAGAAAATATTTGTACCTTTCCCAAGCTTCGTAGAGAGTTTTCGAGTCTTGTTGTACAAATGATGTGATGTCATTCCTCAGTTTTACTGTTTTGGCTAGTGGAAAGTACTTTGCAAGGAATTTGGTGGCTAAAGTGTTCCAAGTTGTAGTGGAACCAGCTGGTAGTGAATGTAGCTAAGCTTTTACTCTCTCTTTCAAGGAATATGGAAAAACCCGCAGTCTCATTACTTCTTTAGCTCCTTGGTTGTAATTGAAAGTGTCGCAAACTTCCAGGAAGTTGCTGATGTGAGCATTAGGGTCTTCATTTGCATTCCCTCCAAATTGAACTGATTGCTGAATCATCTGAATGCATGTTTTGATGTCATATGCATTTGCTGGTAAAGGATGAAGTACAATACAGGAAATGAAGCTGTCGACCACCGGAATGGTTCTTTCTCGAATGGGTATTGATGGTGCAACTTCCAAAGGTTCAGGTTCCATGTTGACTAAAGCTTATTGGCCTTCTCACATTTCCCTTCTCAATTGTCTGATGGTTCTTTCAATTTTTGGATTAAGCGGTCGGAGTTCAAAGCTTCTGGTTCGTCTCATGTAGTGTCTGAGAACCTGAAACACAAGAAAACAAAAATAATAAGTAAAAAGAAATTAGATATAAGTAACGTATCTAACCCCAAAACTAATAGTGAAAGATAAATAAGTCCCCGGTAACGGTGCCAAAAATTTGACCGGTGCGAAATCACACACGTATAACGCAAGCGTACGTATCGTTCAAGTAGTATAAAAAGTATCGATCCCACAAGGACTTACAACCTAATATATTAATTTTTATGAGGCCAAATGATTACTAGTATCTAACAGATTGATTGATTGACTGAGTGATGACTTTAAACTTAAAAACAAATAAATAAAAATGAGCGAAAATAGGTTGAGGAAAATTCAAATTTATAAAACTATCCAGGGTTGCGATTTCTTCCAGTATCTTTTTAAAGATGAAGTGGTTATTTCTTGTTTGTGTAATATATCGATTTACTAACCTAGAAAACGAAATTATGCAAAAGCCCATGTCGATGGTCAGATGTAAATACCCAAAATAACCCAATTGAACCATATGTCTATATCAACCAAATTACCTGGATTTATTAAGATTAAGTTCCAATTATGGCTACCACCGCCCGACAAGTATATGTATATCATGTAAGGAAATCTATTAAAGGGTTATTTATCCTGAAGGAAGATCGTGGGCTATTAAGTCTAAGGCTAAAACTTAAAATTCCTTTGTCAAGTTTATTTTAAGTTTACCAGATCAATCATATTAATGTCCAGTTAACAAGAAGCATTAAGCTTAAGACTTAATAAATAAACCTTTAAATTACCCAAACTATAAAATAACCCCTTATAAACCGTGATATTGGAATTCATCACAACCCCAGATAACTAACTTAGTTACGACACATAACTAGGGCTGGTAACAACTTAAAAATAAAAGACATAAAGTAAAATACTGAAAAGTGAAATGCTGGAAAGTAAATAAAGAAAAATGCAATAAAATAAAATGCTAGAGCTAGAGGATCTGCTTTTATCACAACTATTTTAGATATCTCCTTTAATATAATATATTAACGTGTGTGATATTACCAACCAGCCATATAGGCGGTAATCTGATTAATTCAAATTAAGTCCAACCGACCATAAAGGCAATATCATTATTTGTCCATAAACCAGCCATATAGGCGGTAATTACCAACCGACCAACCAGGCGGTATCCATGCTTAGTCAGGTTAAAACTAGTTTATAATTGATTACCAACCGACCAATATAGCGGTATCATTGTTAAGTCAAGTTTTAAATAGTGAATATATTATAATTAAGGGAGATTAATCTAAGAAGCAGTAATAAAAGTTTTACCTTTCACCATAGCAGGGGGAAGTTACCTCATCATAGCTGTATAGTAAAAATTGAAAAAGTAAATAAAGTAAATAACTATTACAAAAAGTAAATAAAATTAATTACAAAACTGAAATTTCAAGAAAACTATGTACAAACTCCTTATTTATTCAGAGAATTACAGATAGGAAGGTACATCTGAAACGAAAATTTCGAGCTGAATTTATAGACGTCGATAGGCGAACTCCTTACGCGACGCGATGCGCGTGATTTATGGCGTGGCTTGCGGAGAGTTAGACACGTGGAATGCGGATAAGGTGACACGTGGCAGAGGCGGCTGATAGCTGAATGATTGTGCTGATATGGCGATGACGTGGCAATGACGTGGCAACACATGGCGATGTGGATTCGACACCATAAGATTGCGACACGTGGCATGTAATGATTGGTTGATGATGACGTGGCGATGACATGGCACATTGACTTGGCATGTTGCTGATGTGGATGTCTATGTGGCTGACACATGGATGACATGTGGCGATGGCGATTTTCGGCACCATAGGATGATGACACGTGGCACGGTGCACGTTAGCAGATCTCATCTGATGTTGACATGTGGCATGCGCACATTAGCATCTGGCACATGTTAGCAGACTTCTCAGATTTTGACACGTGGCACGGTGTATTTTAGCATGAAGCAGCGCAAGTTAGCACAGACCGACGCACGTTAGGCGTTGCAAAGCGTGGAGCGATGCGCCAAATTACATTTTTGCCCTTTGATGTCATTTTTCACTGTTTTAGCCCCAAATCACCTCCAGAATGTCCTGAAATTTTATTTATCTACAAAATAACACAAAACACATCAAAATATTCACAAAACTCAAGAATCTATACAAAATATTAGGTCAAATGAGTGGGAAATAGTGATACATTTATCACTCATCACTCATTACAAATCAATTGAACTTATTTTGTTATGGATATTGCCAATAAAAATAGAACTAACAGTTTCTTCAATAGTGAGGCAGTGGTTCTGTTATTTGTGTATGTTTGGGTGCCATTTTCATATGTATATGTTATTAATAATATATAACTAACTAATATTAATTTTTTTTTATTTTCATATATCATCAATCACATGTATTTTATTAAGTTAAAGGGAACAATATAAATAAAAAAATCTTGATAATTTATATTACTAATAATTCTACACTTTTCAAGTGATCTCTTAGAATCCTTTAGCATTTGGATGGTATAATTCTTTAACTTGTAAAATTACTTATTAAATGTTCCACCATATTAATAATGAGTGCCAAAATCAAGAGAATTCATAATTACCAACCGATATTACTTATCAAAATAATTTTGTCTATAAAAATTGGTAATTACCGACTGAATACTAACCATTTAAATATTAAGAAATTTTCTGACCCAATACCGACAGTTTACAGATCGATATATTATCGATGGACTAATGCATAGGTATTCCCTCGGAAAAAGGTGAGCTGTACACAAACTTGGCTCCAATAAATGACGCTAAGCTTTTACTGACGTCTTACCTATCGTATTTTCAGTCGATAAACAAAGTTATTTTACCAATCGACTAGATAGACTGATATTATGTCAAATTTACCTACCGAGTAGATATCTATTGGTAAGTGTGAAATGATTTTAATAAAAATTATAAAAACCGGATATATACCGATTGAATATATATCTGTCGAAATGTAGGTCGGTAATATTAGGTGTCTAACAATAATTGAGCGCCAAGATATGGCACCAAAATGAACATTTTATCGACCAAAATTTATTTCGGTCAGTAATTTACCAACATAAATGAGTTTCGGTTGGTAACTTACTAACCAAATTATTTGGTCGGTAAATTTCCAGAACATAAAAAAAAACTTTCCTCTTCCACTGTCTCATTACTCATACTCTTCTCCATTTCTAGATTTCTGCTCACTTCTACTTCAGTCTTGGTATTTTTTTTCTTGCTACCATATTAACTAACAAATATATATTATGTAAAAATCAAATTAATTAGGAACTTTTATATTTAGGGATTTTGTTTGTGTGTGGTTATATTTTGGTAAGAAAATTAATTTAATTAGAAACTTGTATTATGAGTGTGTCGATGATTATTTTGAAGTATATATTATAATTTAATATGTTTATAACAGGGTGAATTGGAAATTTTCTTCCATTTTAGTTATAACATAACATAAATGAATTCAAATAGAAGGTGGATACATGCGAGGCTTAATAATGATGGTACACTTAACATGGACTTTGTGAATGAGATATTTGAATTCATTGAATATGCTAGTGGTCAGTCAGTATATATGCAAGATAGTAAGATAAGGTGTCATTGCAAAGTGTGTCATATTCTAAAGTTTAAAGAAATTGAGGAAGTTAAGTAACATCTGGTGCAAAAGGAATTTGTTTTAGATTATTATGTATGGGATCGGCATGGGAAAAATCTTACATATAGTGGGTTCGAGCAAGTCACATACAACAGGTCAATGGTGATGGAAATAGAAGTTATAAATCGATATCACCAAATGGTTTATGATACTACCAGCCCTAGCTTTGCTAATGATGACCACATTTTTATGATAAATCTAGGTCTGGTTCTTAGACAGATAATCTATAGGAATCCCATAATCCTTCTGCAGATAAATTTTTAGAAGATGCTGAATTCTTTAAATATAGAGTTATGGTCGGGGTGTTAAAAATATTCACAGTTTTCAGTGGTAGCTCGATGTTTGAATATGAAATCTAAGCAACATAAGTCAGAGAAGGCCTTTGATGATTGGGTATTATTCATTAGAGAAATGTTACCATAAGACAATACGACGGTGGATCACTTTAACAGTACGAAAACATTATTTTAGGCCTTAGACTGCCTGTTGAAATAATTGATTGTTGTAATAATGATTGCATGATATACTGAGGTGATGATGTTGTATTGAAAATGTGAAAATTATGTTCTCAACCCAGATTTAAGAACATAAGAGGATCAGCTAAATATAAGAAGGTTCCATATAAGATGTATTATTTTCCTTTTACCCCAAAGTTGTAACGACTATACGCTTCAGCAGCAACAACCGTGCATATGAGATGGCATGATAAATATGAACAAAAAAGAGTTATGTGTCATCCATCTGACTCGGAGGCATGGAAGCATTTTGGCCGCACTCATCCTTCATTTGCATATGAAAGTCGTAATGTTAGATTGAGGTTATGCACTGATGGTTTTCAACCTTTTGGCTAATCGGGAGAATAATTTTCTTTATGGCCAGTCATAGTCACTCCGTACAATTCGCGACCTTAGATGTGCATGAAAGAGTAGTACATGTTCTTATCATTAATTGTTCTAATGCCTCAAAATCCAAAATAGAATATTGAAGTGTACCTCCAGCCTTTGATAGCTGAACTACAATTATCAAGAAAGCAAAACTTCAACTTGAGAGCTGCACTGATATGGACAATTAATGATTTTCTTACTTACTCAATGTTGTCAGGCTGGACTACATCTGGAAAATTGGCGTGTCCTTACTGTATGGAGAACACACATGCATTCTCACTCCCAATTAGTCGAAAAACTTCATAGTTTGATAGTCATCAAAAGTTTCTTCGACCTAATCATCAATTCAGACGCAACAAAACTCATTTTCATAGAAATACTACAAAATACTCAACATCACCACCATTTAAGACAAAAGAAGAAATCTTACAGTTGATTGATAAGTTTGGGTTGGGAAAGGTTACTGAATTTGATGCTAATGAGATTAATAACGATCCAACATGTAGGCAATATGGGTGGAAGAAAAGAAGCATCTTCTAGGATTTACCGTACTGGAGTTGTAATTTTATCAGACATAACCTCGATGTGAAGAACATTGAGAAAAATGTATTCTAAGATAAGTTAATGTAACACCCTGGTAATCCCGACGACTATTAAGTTATGGATGACATAATACATTATGTAAATCATGTTCAAGTATGTATGTGCTCATGAAATGACTTTTCAGACATTAAATAAATTTCTCGCAGTTCCGATACGGAATGCATTCCAAGATTTAAATCCAGACAGCCCATGGTATTTGAGCCATAACATTTTCATACATACTCCCATTTTTATGAATATTATATCTTCGGAAATCTAAGACTAAGACCTACAACTTCCGCGTTGGATAATTTTCAAAACTCAAATCAGCAGTGGGTCAAAAATTATGATTTTCGTGGCTGCTATAGTAGAATTCGGTAATAGTCTAGATTTAAGGTGATATGGCTCAATCCTAACCACCCATTTTATAATAAAACATCAGCCCCTTTGCCTATAAAAAAGGCATTATTCTCTCATCTTCTCAAGCAAAAAATGTGGAGGGTGAGATGTAGGTTTTCTCATGCCAATTCTTCCTCTTATCCCCATTTTTCAAGACATTTTTGATCCATTCTAGTACACTTCCAAGCTTTATAAGCTTTATTTCTCTTTCTATCTTCTCAATTTTCAATTTTGAGCAAATGAATGAAAACCCCCAATTCACACCTTGTAAATCCTAGGGTTTGGATTAGCTTAATTGGCTTTTGTAAGTTGTTAGCATACATCTTGAGAAGTGTCATGGTAGTTTAAGCATGGAATGAAGTATATATGCATATAAATGTGCTGGGGAACTTCTTTTGTGAGTTGATGATACTTAAATAAATGGGTTGAGTTTAGATTGAGGAAATGAAATGATTTATTTTAAGTTGAGTTGGAGTTTGGATGATAATCTTGGGGATTACTTGAACTTTGTCATTAAAGGTTGATGTGTAGCCTTGGAAATGGGCGAGCATCGCGATGCCATCAGGCTTGTGTCGCGACGAGTCGTAAGA
>SKCR01026223.1:0-59200 GCA_019454045.1 Zanthoxylum bungeanum | reverse complement strand
ACCATAAATCTTGGAAGACTCATATAGATATGTAGATATTTATTTGATGAGTACTAAACGACTCACTGGAAGTATTACTAATAGATTACACACCAACATCAAAAGGAATCTTCCTGAGTTGAGTAGCATTTCTAGCCCTTTGACTTGAGATATCACTGTGGATATATGAGTGGCGCTCCACACTTTGACAACAATCATGTCACCGGTCAATCTAGAGCAGAACTCTGCTTGTTCGTTGGGTGTGGACTGATGCTCATGATATCATATAATGTATTCAGAGAGGATTCGTCTACAATGTGTGCATGATTCGTGTGTGTATTTCATGATCCTTAAAATATGTGGCCGCGGTACATTCCGAAATGTAGTTCTGAATGTTGATTAAGAGATCACGAATATGTCGTGACACATATATGAATTGCACACTACGAAGATTTGACATTTTCATCCAGTACAATTTGGATAGCCTATGATGGAAATACTATATTGTATGTCTAGACCTAGACTTGTATGGTTCGGCGTGGTAATATGTGGTCATCATAATTTGTGAGTAGGTGAATTATGAATATAGAATGTGTTATGTGACAGATATACTTGAACCTAGAGAGCCTCACTAATAAAATATACTCATAGAGCACTGGGGTAATTAATTACGAATAATATTGATTATTCGTAACTTTACACTTGTCGGTGTATTTTTATATCTATTGTTTATATGTATATGATACATAATTTGATTAGATACATATTAAGTCCAATTGAATTTTGACACTTGTTAATAAATAATTATTTAATTAATTAAAAATTAACTAATTTAATAATTATTTATTTTAGAATATTCTTGGAATATTCCAATCTTATAAGATCAACTTGATTCTTAGAAAAATAAGAACCATATATTTGTGACATATTTGACATTATTTTTGGTCATGTAATAAAATGTAATTAACACCCCGGCCGTCACAGTTTAATTATAATTTCTTTATGCATCTACGAGTCATATTTTAGTGCTTAAATATACATTATTAGCATGTTCATTATTTGCATGAATTATCTCAGAATCACAAAGTAATATTTTTCAGTTTCGCGGTATGGTTAGATTTTATCGCGTTATTGATAGCTCTTGGTATTTTGGCCGTAATTTTGGCTATCTATGTTCGTTTTCGGTGATCTTTATATCTTTGAAAATTTTAGACAAATATTTACATCTTCCATGTTAAATATTTTTCTAAATTCGGAAGAATGAAGTCAAAAATGGCATTTTTCTGGTTGTACTGTGCAATTTCGGGAATAAGCTAAAATTTTATCATTTGGCTAATTGATATTATTATTTTAATTTAAAAAATCAACCCATCACTGTAAATATTCGTCACTATTCATCTCTTCTCTTTCTTTTCCAATACTCATTCACATTTTCCCTATTCTCCATCAAAAATAAAGAATTTGCTTCCTCTTACCACGCCATTCATTATGAAATTTGGAACTACTTCAAGCTTGCTTCAAGCAGGTAAGTGTCCCCACTCATTTATTTCTTCTTGATTTCGGAATCCATACAGGAATCCTCATGCTCTATTTTCGACCCTTGATAAATTTAAGTCTTTAATTTACTCTTTTAGTATGATTAAGCATGATAAGAGGGTTATGGTTGTATTTAGGGTTGCCATGAACATGTATTGAATCTCAGTTGTCAAGAATTTATAAATCTTGGAAATGAGTAGAAAAATGGGTCTGAATGTATGTATATGTAGAGGATGAGAATCTTGTTTCATTTTGAAGTATTCTAATAGCTTAATGATGTTAGATAAATGCTTGATTATGATTATGTCATGTATTGATTGAAATGATTCAAAAGTGTGCAAATGCCATTATAGCCGAAATTGATGAAGGGAAATGAGGCTTAAATTTGCTTTATGTATATGATTACATAAGGATTGACTTCCACGAGTATCTTATAATTATAGTCAGGTTATAATGTCTGTATACCCCTATAATTATTTCTTGTGTCTTAAGTGCCATTGATTCTTTAATGAACAATTTATTTATAACTATCATGAATTTTAATCTTTCTATTCATAATAGAAAGATTTAAGCGCTCTAACGATTCAAATACCAAATCAACCCTTAAGAAATAGTGGATTTCATATCTATGTAAAATGTTCAGAGTGGATTTCATATCTATGTAAAATATTCCCAACCACACACCAAATTATGTCCCCAAAGTACGAAGTTATTGATCGTAAATGCTACACCAATCTCACCCATGTAAATCAAAAGATATAGCTTGTCATGCAAGAGTTCGTAGTACACTCGAAATTCAAATCACCTCATATATGATCATCTAGTAAATTGATATGAATTTATTTGTCTAACATATATTAAAAGAAATTCATTTATGTATGGGTCCAGTCCTATATGATCATATCATATAAGGTGTCTTCATTCCCATGTCACTGCATGAATAATCTCGGATCAAAGTTATCATACATGTATATAATGGACCGCAGCTATAAATAAACCACAAACAAAGTATATGTCTTTATTTGTTTTCTATGGAATATTTAGATTACTAATTTCAAACTTAAATCATCTTGTGTATGACACTCATATATTAAGTCTGAAAGTACTTAAGTAATCAATGGTATACAAGGTGATTTACAATATACGAATTAAATCAAACGATTTGATAAAAAAAAATGCATCATTTATTATTTTAAAATAATTATATTTACATATTAGATGATGCTATAGGGCACATATCTAACAATCTCTCACTTCTACCAGAACAAATGAGATATGTCACGTAATCTTAGACATTCTAAGTGACCTTCAAAAACTTTAGCCATCAAGGTCTTTATAAACATAGTAACTAGATTTTATGCAGATACTATCTTTATTACGACTACGTCTCTCATCTGCATTATCTCCATAATGAGATGTTATTTCCTCTCTATATGCTTCCTTTTATTATGGCTTCTTGGTTCTTTGAAATTCGCCACTTCTCCACTATTATCGCAATAAAATATGAGCGATTTATCCATAACTTGACCAAATTCTAGATCTCCTAAAAATTTCCAGAGTCAAACTGCTTCCTTAGCTGTTTCATAAGCTACTACATATACAACTGTAACACCCCTCCAGAGGCAGGATGCTATCGACTGGAGATAGGATTGACCCACCTCCATAAGCCTTTAAATTTATAAAAAAATCTTACATGATGTATCCTAATACTAGACAACCTGGATCACAGTCCAACATCAAACAAAATCTAAGAAAACATCAAACAAATAAAAGGACCTCAGGTCTACACAAAACTCATCAAATTTATATCCTAAGGGCTTCATGCCCACATCATCTATCAACACTCAAGGGCTATGTGCCCACAATATCATAAACAATCAAAACATTTACTTAATATATATAAAAATAGCGTGTTCAGCACGACAACCAAAACAATAACCAATTATCCTAAACTTCTTAAACTTCTCCCAGGACACTTGCGAGGGTGACTGATGTTTGGGTGATCCGCGTCTCAAACATGACTTCCAAAGTTGAAATAGTTGACTCACTTGGTAGCCAACCCGTAAAACTAGCAAACTGGTTTGGTATGAGTTATAAAAACTCAGTAAGTAACCATGCTAGTACTACAAATAGATAATTTAAATTCATTAAATTAGAAGTTTTTAAAATTTACTAAGTTACGACGAGTTCAGAGTTATCAACATTTGTTATCCTTTGTACTTAATCCATGTCAAATTTTCATATTTATATATATGCCAATCTATTATCCGATCATTCAAATCACACAAAACATCGAATCCATTTCCATCAAATGGAACGAGGAGTCAGATTTACTATACTTTATTACGATTAAGCATCTTTGAGATATCATCAAATCGATAAAACATACATACTTCTTTTAATTCAAAACATATTTCCTTCTATTTAAAACATACTTTAACTTTCTTTAATTACAGTAACCTTACAATAGCTTAATATTTATGACTCATATATGTTCACTTATATCAGTTCAGAAATCATATCTCACTTCTCTTATATTCATGTACATCCAATTCCAGAATTCCTACTTGGAGACATAACTAATATCATAAGCTTACAACCATATTTCGTTCTCTTTTACAATATACGTACATACAATATCAAACTTAACATACGTATTTATAACATCTCTTATTCACACCGATTTTCAAGTCATTCATTCATTACACGTAAACATCCATAGTCCATACATATCATGAAATCTATCATACACACACACATAATCGGGTATACAAGCAATCACAGTGTAACTAACAACGAAGCATACACAATAGTCAAGGCATCCAGACACACACAATCAATACAACATATACATATGAGCTGGCTCACATATACAATGCTCGTACGGGACTGATTACCTATTTTAGAATATGTATGAGATGAATATCGTCTGAACGGAGTTCCTAACCAGCTCGACTACTACACCATAAAATCATAACTGATTAAACATATACACATACATATATATCACGTGTCACAAACTCATCTCACGATTTCTCATACAAAAGCATATACATGACAAACATTGCTTTATCATTCAAAATCGTCATACACATACGTATATATATCAAACATATTAATATACCAATTACTTCGAGTTCTGATACCATGACCTTTACAATCCTCACATTCTTTGCTTATCGATCAACATTCACCATTCATATATGTACATATCAATCATGAACTTCCATCTCTCAGAAAATACTTAACTTATACCAACTCAACCTCTATACCGCTAAATCGTATACATTAATCAAAAATAAACTAATCCCAATGACGCACATCTACACGTGCTAATACAAATTCAGAAATCATGACTTATTCTCTTTACTGTTACATACTCAAATTGTCCATAGCTTATCATCATATACATATTCAAATTCATGTACCAATGCTTATTCATATACTTGTTCATTTACATATACATAGACATACTATTACATATTCATACACTCACATGCATCAATAGGCATCAACATCATTAAACATTTCCCTTCATATCATAGCAATAATGAGAGTTTGTACCTGTGATGGTCGACTATCTCAAATACACACAATCTCGAAGTCCTTTCTCAAATCCATCTTTAACTATCCTAAACTTTTCAATCATATATATATAATCATGAAAAGAACGATTCGAGAACGCATTGCATTGGTTACTTACCTGGCTTCATGAGCAATTTAGGTCATAGTCACATCTGTCAAAACAAATGGTGAAATACTGTCAGAATCGTGATTTATGGTATTCTCGACCGCAAACACTACGAAAGGGTCCCGAACCTACCCGGATTTATCCAAACATATTCGTAATATCATATATAACTCATAAATATTGTTAAAATTAAAACCCATTGTAGACATTGCATTTTTGCATAAGCCCGATGATGAGCCTTGTATGGAGGCACTTTTTGAAAAGTTACATAAGTTGTGAAAACGAATGCCGGAAGAAAGGAAAACCTCTAAAATTAGCACCTCATCGGATTCGAACTCATTAGCCAGTCTCGGATTCGCTTAGTCAGTTTATGTTTCAAACTTTAGCCTCGGACAAGCCCCAAACACTTGCAACTGGCCCATTACCCTGTAACCCACACAATCGGCCCATGAACCCATTCAACCCATCCACACGGCCCAAAGCCCATGCAACCCACCATGCACACGCCCATATGTCCATGAAAACCTCTCATGCATGCCCAAATCTTCCCAAATAGATAAAATCTCATGCATTCTACATGCTCAAATTCCCTCATCAACACTTTCCAATTTAACAAGATTTGAAATCCCATGCAATTCACATATGCAAATTCCCTCATCAACACTTTCCAATTTAACAAGATGTGAAATCTCATCCTTCCCAATTAACAAGATTTGAAATCATCTCCATCACCAAATTTATGAGATTTTTTCCCAAAATATATCTCCCAAATTTCCATGATTTATTTCCATGATTTGGAGATCCATTGTCATTATAAAAAGGAGCAATCACCAAAACTTGAGGAGAGCTTGGACGTGAACTTTAGCAGAAAAACCCTAGGCTTCTCTTCTTCTTCTTCTGGGCTTACACGGCAAGTATAAAACAAAAAAACCCTCTTATTCTTCTTTTTTGGGCGTGAACAGCAAACAACAAACCCTAGAGCCACCATCGAAACAACAAAACAACAAACCTTAAGCCATTACCGAAACAACCACAACAAATAGCCAAAACCGAAACCACAACAAAACAGCACAAAACCGAGCAACAATAGCAGCTCACCACCGAACAAACAATAACAAAATTGAATCAAAAACAGCCCCCAAAAATGCCAAAACAGTGACCAAACAACCGAGTCAAAAACAACCCCCAAAAATGCCAAAACAGTGACCAAACAACCAGCCAAAAACAGCCCCTAAAAATGCAAAAATAGAAGCCAAAATAACCTTGAAAACAGCAGCCCAATTACCGTGAAAATAGCAGCCCAATCACCGTGAAAACAGAAACCAAAATAGCAGCCAAATCACCGTGAAAACAACAACCAAAACAACAGCCAAATCACTGAAAAACAACAGCCAAAACAACCAAAAATAGCAGCAAAAATAACTAAAAATAGCAGCCAAAACAACCAACAAAATAACAACCAGAAAATAGCAAAACATCAGCCAGAAAATAGCAAAACAGCGAGCAGAAACCACAAAACATCAAACCAGCTTCGATCCTTCCAACGACAGCCTAACACACTTCCGAGAAAACAACTTGAAAGGTAAGACTTGATGGCACCATTTACCATATTTATTTTATAGTTCTGGACGCTGCATGTCTGGCTGGACGTGAAATACGTCCAGCCGAGTATGGGAAGTCCTACATTAAAGATGGCCAAATTTCTGGTCATATTTTTCTTTCTTTGGCATTCCGTTATTTATCTTTTTATTTATTTATTCACTTTCATCGTTATTTTATTATTTCACATTTATTTTGCTATTTAGCTTTTTGTCTATTTACTTTTATTGTTATTTTATTATTTCGCCCCCCTTTTTATGTCCGTTTACATTGCATTGATGGTTATGTGTGTTATTATCCCTTGCGGTATATCAGATGGAAACCCAGACGTAAATTTCGTAGTCGAATCCGAATGGACGGTAGTGCAGTCTGTACTTGGGATACAACTCTACGTACCACTTGAGAAATACTCATATATGCATGATTAACCCCCCTTTTTGTTTACTATTTATTTATTGATGCTTTTCCTGCTTTTGATTGATTTTCGTCATTGCATCTCGTACTTCTTAATTTAATATGCTTTTGGAATCGTGTTATTGTGATTATTATTTGCTTGGGTATGTTATTGTATTTTTTATTCGCTTTTATGCATGAATTGCATTAAGACTTGGCTATACCATTGTGTGAACCCGTCCATTATACTGGCATAAGTAAGGGACCATTCCGAACCCAACTGTTTAAGGTATTCCCTTGCGAGGGGTGAGTGCGGCCTTAAACTTTTCCCAGTTCACACTGGGTGGCAACTCCTTTATTCTCCGGTTTAGTCCCTTGCGGGCTGCGAGCCCAACAGTGTCGTGGTCGCCGAACATCATAGGCATAGCGGTAAACCCCGCTTCGCTCATACACTCATCACTATAAGCAAAAATTCACTTTTACTGGAAACTTGCATATTCTATCGGATCGACCCAACTCATTTCGTTTTTACTCGAATTTTACCAAATACACATATTCAATATACTAAAACTCAAATAATTCATTTTATATTATTACGCTAATCTACGAAACTACTGGATACATCCGAATATTTAGCGGAAATTTTGAAATTAGTGACTTTTTACCGGGAGGTCTTATTGAGATTTCGAGGGAATATATAGACTCCAAACGATCCCACGAACGTGCTGGAATCGACGGAATTTTGATCGGAGCTACTGTTCACCATGGGACACCATTCATCTGAATCTTTCACCCTAGTTTCACCTGCAACCGTGCACGGAACGAGAAATTTGTCACCACCAACTTGTAGTACTCTTCAAGAGCTTCGATTTGGCGGGTGGCTCGAGCCGTGAAATAAAGCGAGGAGCCAGGATTGATAAACCTATTTTCGCATATTTATACCTCATTTACGTAGTTTTATGGTAACCTGGGAGTGCCACCGGCCACCACAAGGTGGAGGGGTGGCCGACGCACCTCCTAACTGATTGCGTCGGTCGGCAATGGCCGACAAGCCGCTGGCGCGAATGGCAGTGGCAATGGACGACTTTGGGGGTGGAGGTCGAGTGGAGATAGTGGAGAGCTTATGCCATTTTTTTTATTTCAGAAAACCTTGGGTATTTATAGAAAAAATTTTGAAATTTACGTTCAAACCCCCGAAAATTACAATCATGCATCTATCATGGGGATTTCTCGGAAATTCATATTTTTGAAGCCCTTCTGATATAAATTTCGAAAAGTGTTCAACACGAAAGTTGTTCATCTCAGAAAAACAAGTTCGATGGTTTAAGAATCAGCTCAATCGGAGTTCGCTGGAAATTTTTATAGCCGAAATAAGAAAATTTTACGCCTATAACGATATAATCAGAAATCACTTAACCAGTTCTCGAAACCATATTTTTTCCAACACGACAAAGTTTCACTTGAAAATATTTCGAACTATTTTCCAACACATAAACTCGGGATATTACAGCAACCTCTGTGGTGGATTCAGAATTACAAGATTGTTTTATGCTCATTCTTATAATAGCTCCACCACCTAGGGTGAATACTGATCCAGATGTTGATTTTCTGAAATCTACATCTGTTTGAAAATCAAAATCAGTATATCCGCTGAGGATCATATCCTCACTAGAATATATAAGCATATAGTTTCTCATTCTCCTAAAATACTTAAGAATATGCTTCACAGCCAACTAATGATCTAATCTTGGGTTAAACTGAAATCTACTGAATATTCCCACTACATAATAGATGTCTGATGTCGTGCATAATATAACATACATGAGACTACCAACTACAGAGGCATATGAGATATGTCTCATCTCCTCAACAGCTTTAGGTGTCTTTGACAAATGAATTCCATGTCGAAAAGGCAAATTCTCTTTCCTGGAATTTTGTATCCCAAACTGCACAAGCATCTCTTCGATATAGGATGTTTGAGACATAACTAACAGTCATCTCTTATGATCCTGAATAATCTGGATCCCAAATACATAATTCGTATTTACCAAATCTTTCATTTAGAATTGGTTAGCTAACCAGGATTTTACTTCCAATAATAATTTTACATCATTCCCAATGAGTAAAATACCATCGATGTATAATATGAGAAAAGTCACCCTATTGTTAAGGATGTGCTTATATATATAAAACTCATCGACCTTTTGATCAAAGTTATAAAACTTGATCATCGTATCAAATCCTATATTCTAAGATTGAGATGCTTGCTCTGGTCCATAAATGGACATTTGTAGTTTGTAAACCTTTTGCTCTTGACCTTGGACAATGAATCTCTCTGGTTGCACCATATAAATGCTTTCATCAAGATTACTATTCAAGAATGTTGTCTTGATATCCATTTGTCATATCTCATAATCATAATATACGGCAATGAATAGAAGAGTGTGAATATACTTGAGCATGGCTACTGGCGAGAAAATCTCATTATAGTCAACTCATTCGTTCTGGGTATAATCATTAGCCACTAGCCTAGCTTTGAAGGTCTGAACCTTCCCATTCATTCTTTTTTTCCTTTTATAGATCCACTTGCAACCTATAGGTTTTACCTCATCATGTTGGCTACAAGCTCCCAGACTGAGTTAAAGTATGTGGACTTCATCTCTAGATTCATGGTTTTAAGTCATTCTTCTTTATCAGGATCATTCATTGTACTATAATAGGTTAATGGATCATCTACACCATCACTGGAGGCTATAATTTGTGCCTCTCTAATTCCTAGATAGCGATCAATGGTACTTAAGGCAAAATAAATAATTAGAAGGATGTAACAAATATTATGACCCAACTCTAGTTATATAATACTCGTCGATGGTCAATTTATATTAAATGATTATATCGATGGATACTGATATAGCTCAGTTTAAATTAAATATCTACAGTGACAAGAGTTAGCTTTAGGTTTTTAGTGTAATAACATACAGTTAATAATTCAAAATATTTGATTAAAGCACTACAATAAAATATGGAATTACCGACCAAATATTTTCTGTTAGTAAATTTTGGTATTTATTGACCGAATACTGACCAAAAAAGATTAAGAAAAATTCTGACCAATTACCGACCGAATATTCAGTCGGTATTTGATCGGTAAATATTACGCTAAAGATTAATTTGGCGCTATTTTATGACACCAACAACTATCGATCGATTATTCAGTCCGTAATTACTAATAAATAGCGATCAAATCTAATTCGGTTGCTAAAATAATATTAATTATAAAAAATAAAAATAAATTAGACATTTACCGACTAAATTAAGTTTTGGTCGGTAACTTATACATTTTACCCATCAAATTATTGGTCGGTCGGTAAAAATTAAAAAAATTAAAAAATATGACAGGGATGACCCATCTCCTTGAGCCTCAAGCCAATAAGAAATAAACGGGACAAATTCCAAAATTTGACAGCATGCATGAAACATATCATACAAAAAGACCTATGGTCCAACCAAATCACATCAATCTCAAAAGCCAATGTCTCGTGCCCATAATTACACATACAACTTAGACATTCTTTATATATATATATATATATATATATATATATAATATATATATATATATACACACACACCAACATGCATTACACGACACAGTACATAACAATCTTCTATACACAACTCATCTCCCAATACACTAGGACAAGTGACTGCAACTAGGGTAGTCTTTCGCCTCGAGCTTGTGCATCCACATCTTGAATGACCTACCGCTATGGTTGCCAACCTAAAAACTAACAAATTGATGTGGTGTGAGTTATAAAACTCAGTAAGCCATCACACACATCAGGAAAAGCAAAAATGAATTTCAAATTTAATATAAATAAACATGTGTGTGTACACACACACACATATATATATACACAATTGTTTCTTAGAGAATTTCAAACCTTACATATTTTCAACATTACATGCATAATTATGGTTCAGACTGAGTTCATAAGTTTCAATTGATATAAAACTGAAACTTTTATAGCAGCATTACAACCTCTTAAAATATAAAAATGAGAAGAACGAACAAACAGAAATGATGAATTGAACCAAATGAACGAACAACCTTAGAATTTCCTAAGTTTTTCGTCTCTAGCAACCAACCTAGACCTTCAGAGGTATTCTCGGAGCTGAGCTACGTTTAAGGTACGACCTGATGGCCCTTAAACCTTTAATTCTGCATTTGTTGTTTTGAACTAGTATATCATGCCATACATCATATATGTCCGGTCAAACATATATCTGTTATAAAAAAATTAGTTATAGGTGCTGCTATGGCTGAGAGCATTTGATGAACCTCATGTAGTGGTTAACAAACCTAAGAAAAGACTACAGCTCTGTCACTTTCGTGGGTGCCCTTTATTTCACTATTACACCACAACGTCATCAAGATAAACTACTACAAATCTTTCAAAGAATGGCTGGAAAATCTCATTCATCATCTTGTAAAAGGTTGTGGAAGTATTAGTGAGACTGAATGGCATGACCATGAACTCATAAGAGCCATATCGCGTCACCCATGTTGTCTTATCTTCTTCCCCTTTCGCAATTCTCACTTTTTAGTATACCGAATGCAAATCCAATTTGGAGATGTACTTAGCTTGGCCAAGACAATCAAACAAATTAACAATAAGGAATTAGATATTTGTTTTTGATAGTTACCTTGTTGAGTGCCCTATAGTCAATGCATAGCCGTAATGATTCGTCACTCTTGCGCTGAAACAAGATTGGTACACCATATGGGGCCTTCGAAGGTCGAATAAAGCCCGTTCCTTACAATTCTACCAACTATTTGCTTAGTTCTGCTAACTCTGGCAAAGCCATCATATACGGTGCTCTTGATGGAGGCTTGTCCCTTCCTCAAACTCGATCTTATGGTCTATCTCTAATCTAGGTGGTAGTTTTTTCGGTAGTTCTGATGGCATGACATCTTTGTACTCCTCAAATACAACTACGACTCACACAGTCCATTCTTCACCCATTTAATCCCCCGCATAATCGATCTCCCAAATACTTGTGAGAAAAGTAGTTTCTGCAAACTAACGTCCTTCTGGACTTTCACGATGGAAAGAAAATTACGGTTAGGAGTTAGCTTAGTCATTGTCAGAACCATGCATGGGTTGCCCCCTCCAACATACACACAGAATTGAAGCGAGACAACGATGTCATATTTTATTCCCGACGAAAATTCATACCCAAAATAAAATCAAAATCATCAATGGAAATTGATAAAAAGTTTACTTTGCCACGCTAGTCGTTGAGGCATATGTCTACCCCACGCTCAACTTCATCTATGGGTTAAACACTAGCATTCATTGTCTTCAGGAACCATCTCATTTCTCTACCTTTAGTCCCTATTGGCTTATAGACGCACTATTGACAAAGTTGTGTGTTGCTCCCGTATCTACCAACACTAAAGTTTCCTTTCCATCGATAAGAGAATCCACATGTATGAGAAATTTGCTCTAGGGTGGGATCATATGTTCTTCCTTTATAATGGTGTTCAAGAGCTGAAGAGAACCCATGATGGTTTTTCTATTGTCTCTTCTTTGTCTCGCTCTATCATGGCATTAAAAACCTTTCGCGGACAATCCTTCGACCAATGATCAAGGACATCACATAAAAAGCAGCCACCCTTTGGCTTATTAAAGCTTTTCTTGCCATCTCATTTTTCCCCCTGTCACGTTACGATTTCCCATTATCATCCATCTGTTGAGTCGGGTGGTAGGAACCCTTTGCTATGTCATTTTTCCCTTGAGGCCGCTTGTGACCTTTGAACTTTGACTGATCCCCTCGACAAAAGTCCACAAGTGTCTCTACGATAGTAAGAGCCGTGTGGATGTCTTTTACTATATGCCTATAAAACTCGATTATAGCCCCCTCGATGAAGTCATACAATAGGTCTTTATCACTCATATTGGTCACTTGTAACATTACCGTGGAAAATTCCTCTACATACTCCATTATTGTCACATAAGCTTGGGATCTTGCATCGCACCTCATGTGACATTTTTTCTAGAAGGAATTGCCACTTGAGTTCTTCCTTTCATCATCCTACGAACTAATGTCACATTCTTCCTTTTAAACTTCAGCATACCTCAACTTACAATGTATTAAAAAGCCACATCAACTTAGCTTATAGATCATTGTGCTCCATACATTGTGTAGACATTGTATTTTTATACATAGCCCGATGATGAGTCTCTTACATGGACACCCACTGAAGATTGAGAAATTATAAGGAGGAATATCAGAAAAGAAATGAACTCCATGGAATATAGCCAAAATCCAGTCGGACATCACCTATGTCTCGTCTACCTTTTCTCTAGCTAGAACATCCGGCCGAATATGCCTTGAAACTAAATATGGTCGGACATAACAAAATTGTCATCGAATGAGCAAATCATCAGTTGCTGAAGTTAAGGGATTTGATTATGTCCGATTAGACATATAATTCAAATTTAACATCCATTCGGGCATGTATTAAAGTGGTCAACGCACATATAAATTACCCACAGCTGAAGTCACGGAATGATAAAGTCCGACCAGATATACATTTCAAATTATAAGTCTGGTCGGACATTGTTCGAAGGTTTCACACTTCAGTAAGCCAGACAGAAATGAGAGAATGTGGGATTCTACTCCCCTTCCTTTCACAGACCTCTCCCTTGCACTATAAAAAATGCATCATTCGTCTCCTTATGAGGCTAGTTTTTTTTAACCTAAAGAAATTGCCCACCAAAACCTTGCAAAACTAAAACAGTGACTTTGAGAAAGAAGGAAGGAAGTCAGAAAAAGCTAAACTCTTAAGAGTTTCTCAACTTCCTACAAGAGTCCAACAATCCCGACGATCAAATGGGTCTTTTGAGCCACAACATACGCAAAAAGGTAAGACCTGATGGCAACCTTTTCAATATTTTTAAGTTTTGGAGATTATATTTTTAACACAATATGTACGTCCGACTGGACATGCACACACATCCAACCGATGATAGTTATATCATGCCGCTCTTACTGTTTTATGTAGCATATTTCATGCTTAGATATTTTATATGTTAATTATCATTATCCCTTTATGCATGTTTAATTATTTGTTTTACTATTTTAATCTATGATATGCATGTACTGTTTAAGATATGATTAATATGTATGCTATGATTGTGTATTATTTTATCTGCAAATTATGTCCAGCCTGGGATGTTGTATATCCGAGCGTATGATCCTGTGGTATATAGGATGGAAACTCGGACGTAAGTTATATAGTCGATTTTGAATAGACGGTAATATGGTTTGTACTCGGGATACAACTTTATGTACCACTAGGAAATGTCCATTTTGGTATGATTATATGCAAATGCATGTTTATTATATATGTTTCTATATATGTATGTTTGTGTGTTTCTGGACTACGCAGTACATCCGGTCAAACTTCCAATTAGATTGGCTGGACATGAAGATTGAATGCTCTATCCGGCCAACTTTAGGCCATGTCTGACCAAGTCTCTCTGAGGCCAGGCCCATCTAATACGTGTTTTAGCCTATTATAGCTTGTTTGATTATTATTGTAATGTTTTATTCCCGCACATAAACTTTATTTATTTATTTACCGTTTTTCATGTTTGCACTTTGTGTGTTACCTTAAATCGCATTCGTGTGTGATCTTGCAATATAAGATATGAGGATACCTCTTTTTAGCGTAAATATCATACTATCGTTGATGAGGGACCATTCAGAATCCAAATGAGTTTAAAGTCAGATATTTTGAGAGGTGTAGTACGGTCTTAAATCATTCTCAGTATTTCATACTGGGTGGCGACTCCATTATTCTCTTGTTAATCCCCCATTTGGGATTATCCATACTCTTTACAGGCTGGGACCCCAACAGTGTAGTAGTCACCGATATCATAGGCATAGCGATAAACTCGGATTCGCTCCTATATACTTATTTTGTTCTGATGCTTGAAGAGAACGAAGAGTGAAGTTTTGGGCTATTCCACAAGACTTTCAAGCCTCTCTTCAAAACTTTCAAACCCTTATTCCACTCTATCAAGCCTGTCACTAGCCCCTGCCACTCCATTAGCCACTCTAGCCACAATGGCACCAATCTCCTTCACAGAGTCATAAAACATCTTTTTATTTTGCTGTCATTTCTTCCTAACAACGGGGTTCGCATCATGACCTCTATTATATTCATTCACTACTTTAGACATCCTTCTTACTCACAATAACCCTTTTACTCTCAAGAAAATAGGCTCAAGAAACTCCACAATAATTTTAAAAGAACATTGAGTAGGAAGTAATAAATTATCTCGCCTCTTTCGCCTCTAATGTCAGTCCAACCAATTTGTAAATGCTCCAAAGTTGACACCATACTCGTGCACCAGCGTAGAATCCCCTCTGGGCATCTTGAGTTACTTAAAACCTCTACTTTGTCGCGGTTTTAACCAAACAGCTTTGAAACCACTTCTGAAATTAAAAGAGAGATGTACCTATGAAATTGCAAAGAGAATATGAATGGATACTTCTTCTCATTACCTTATATAAGGCTTTGTTATATATACATCAAGTAAATTAGCTGCTATAAGATAACTATCCAATTAAAGCAGTAAATCATACTACAACAGGAAACTATCTACTTAATAAAGGTAACAAGATACATAAAGCTCCCACATATTATTTAGGATACATAGATCATTTCCTAAATAAGATAAGTTAGCCTAAATAAGGCTTCAAGTGGCCTTAGATACCACAATCCCAAAATTAGGCAAAGCGACCCAAAATAAGCCATCTCATTAAGCTATGTACTGCAATATGTGAGCTAGAATGCTCCCCCAATGCTGGCCCAATATCAAAATATGTGTGTAACCTCACCAAGAGTCTTCACGCATGCAACATGGCACACTCACAAAGTGGTTCTTTACTCCCAAGTATACGAGTGTCGAAGTAATAAAATAAGCTGGTAAGTCCGGAGTCAATCCACATGGAATAGATTTAGTAAAATAAAATAATAATTTTGAGTGAAAAAAAAAACTGAATTATTTGAAATAGTTGATAATTTTTAAATTGGACTGCAATAATAAAATAAAATATTAGGGGTTATGAGATCCACTTTTAATATTTCAACTTTGGAAATCTTACTTTTTATAATATATAAATTATCATTATTACCCAATTAATTTATTCTATAAATTAATTATGCCAAAACATATAAAACCAACCAAAAAGGATATGATAATATTTATCTATAACAAGTCCAGTTAGGTACTCAATTATGCCAAATAAATAAAACCAGCCATATAGGTGGTAATAAAGTTTGTCAATAATTAATCCAGATTTAAATCAAATATTAGTCTTTAGAGTACAATTCATATATTATAATATAAGTGAGATTAATCTATATTCTCATATTAAAAGTTTCACCCTTTACCCCAGCATGATGAAATTAGCTACTAATGATTTGAAAAAACACACACATAATTTTTATTACTGAAAGAAAAATAAATTATAAGAAAACTTAAAAAACAAAACACAAGAGCTGAAACCATTCATAAAATTTCAGAGTATATCACACACTTCTTTAATTTGTCCTTCCATATTTTGTCAAAGCATGCAAATTTCTTAGCATGCTTTGACAAATTATCCACTTTTCCACCGAAAGGTGGATAAGTTGTTTTTATTTAATTTATTTTTTTGTCTTTTTTTGTTTGTTTTTGTCTTTAATAATTACATATAACACACTTTGATTTTTTCATCAATTTCGATCTTGAAAACTTCAGAACTAAAAACTTTTGTCAACAGCAAAGTTGTAGATATTCGAGTCTTCTTTCATCTAGAACTAGAATCGTCTCAATCCGATATTGGAGTAAAATGTGATGGCCAAAAGACGAAAATTACGCAAAGTTGGAATTTCCAAAATTGTGCACTACTAGGACACCCTTTTAAGATTTTGGCCTCTAAAATACAAATGTCACGTCTATTTTTCTAGTTATGCATCCAAAGTATTATTTCACTTACGTAACAAATAAAAATCACAAAAATATATAAGACATAAATTTAATTATTATTTTATAAATTTGCTAAATTAAGGGGATTAATGAAACTAGAAGTGTAAAATGATTAATTTTTCTTTTAATAAATATGCACTTTTTAGTGTTCATCACACCCCTAACCAGGTTATTGCTAATCCCTAGTAATTTGAGCGAAAACTAAAAAGATAAATACTTATCCAAGTTAGTAATTTTTTAATTTTTTTCTAAATTATCAAATAAGTAAATTCTCATGTATATATATACTCATAAGACAAAATATCAATCAATTCATTGTGCCCGCAATATTCACAGGTTTTGTTGAAAATAGAGTAATATTTTTGTCCTAAGATAGTTTATTTATAAATACAAAAATAATTTTTTTAAGTAATAATACATCTTCAATCCTTATAACGAGCTTTGGGCCAGTGACTCTTAAACTAGTTGCCTTTAGGGCAATAAGTGTTAAAACACCCATACATACTTCATTGCTCGAATATAAGATGTTAAATAAAAGAAATATAGGATTTCCATAAGCTTTTCTCTTTAACCCATGTAATCAGCTTCGGGTCAGTGACTCCCAGACCTGGTGGCCTTAGAGCACTAAGTGTTAGAACACCCATACGGACTTAATTGCTCAAGTTAGAGAGGCTACTTAATCGAACTTATTCACACATATTTTTTTTTACAAACTCAAGCTCTACCGTTTTATGAAAATATTTACTACTTACTGAGGCAAGATGTCCGGTTACTAAGTAAAAGCTTGATTATTATTATTATCATTTTTTAAAACTAACTCAAGTTCTACCATTTTACACGAACAATCACTGCTTGCTGAGGCAAGATGTCCGGTTACTAAGCAAAAACATGGTTAGTTTTTTTGAATAAAAACACAAATTTCACTACCTTCAGGTGATATCTCCAACAAACTAGAGAACTGAATATTATAAAATTTTCAATTACAACCCACGATCATATGTTACCGTGTATGTTGATGTTAGGGATATGCCATATACCCAACTTGTGGATGGGCTATATGTACATGTATTTGTAATATTATAATTAATTAATAAAATGGAAATCTTTATTATACATGTCTTACATGATTTATATGAATCATCAACACTGTAATAAAGTCCTTGGAGTAATAAGACGATGGCTTCCACGCCTTATGAGAATCATTACTCTTAAATGTTCCTAGTCATAGTTTTGTGAATAATCTGGACGTTCACAAAGCGGAGAGACTAGCATGATGATATGATCCGCCCTTAAGTGGGGTAACCGATCTCATAGGCTACTAGCAGAGATCCGTCCGCTTGGTGTATCACATGGATGCATGAGTTGCTCGTGTCCATCGAACAGACCGCCGAAAGTTTTCATATGGAGTGTTTATCTCATGTGTCTGTGAGAACTTTCATGTATCGATTATATAACTAGTCCTTAGACTTGAGGTCTTTACAATCTTATGTGTGGATCAAATAACTTTGACATTCTCCTTCCCCGGTTCAAAAGATCCGGTCATAAGGGTATGATTGGGTCATTTGTTGAAACACATGAAGTTTGTAAAGATACAACAGAGAATCGCCACCCTCTCGGATAATATTTTCTTATAATAGTAGTATTCCAGTTCGTGGTTTGATATGTGTGATCAGTGCTTGAGATTGTGGCCACAGCGGAAGAATCATGTGAGATTCTTGGGTTAGCACGATTCATGACACTATCAACATCATACATTTGACCATATGGATAGACATTTTCCGTACCCTAGGTCAATAGGTGGGAATACAGTGAGGTGAGGGACCGTATCATATGTAAATCGCATACAGAATGGGTATATATATATTTCCTTCTCATTTGTGGGCCTAGGCATGTTACTATATGTCAACCTTGGTCATTGAAATCGAACGACCATCTGATCAGAGGATAATTTATGTTCGATTAAATTATCACGATTCATTTTATGTCCAACTTGAGGGGAACCCAAAAGGTCACACACAACAAAGTCGAAATCAATGGTTAATAGCGCACAGTACAAATATAACAGCATATATGATTGTTGTAGGAATTGTTCATAAATGGTTCAATGTGTTTAATTATTGAACAGGTCATTTATGAGGTTCCATAATGGCTTAGGGATTGGTGAATGATGATGGGGGCACTTTGGGAATTGGAATAAAAAAATTACTATTTATATGAATAGTAACATGAATAGTAAATTTTTTTTGTTATTTGTTTTGAATTCCAATTCGGCACAAACTCTTATTAGGGTTTTATAATCTCATTAAACAAATAAATTAAGATCCAGTGGCTAAGATTAAATTAGCTTTTATCCCACATCGGATTCTTAATTAATTTTGTTGTTTTTGGAGCACTATATAAACCCAAAGAATTCTTTTCAAATTTGCTACACCAAACCTTTCATATCTTGGGTTTATATAAGTGAGCAACTCTAAAGTTTAAGAATAAGCCATTGATTTTGAGGATCCTTAAGTCTAATTGACTAGAGGAACTTCGAGTTAAAAGTTTTGAGGTATTTGCCTAGGCTAGCACCAAGGGCAAAATACTTGTGCACTCAATGCGTAGTCTTGTCATTGAGTTTTGGCTTTGGTGTGTGCATTTTTGGAGGCCACACACTTGGGTGGCTCTTTGGAACGTGGAAGAGATTGCTGAGTTCGAGAAAAGCTTGTAGATTTGAGGGAGGACTTGAGGAGTCTACGGTTCAAGTAAGTCTTTTTCTTTCTTTATTTTATTTAGAGTTCTTATGATAGTTAGCATGTTTAGGTTTATTTTCTTTGCATGTTTTATGAGTTTTATGCTTAGAATATATAGTAACATGCATAGGCTTGTAGAATAATCAAAACAAATGGGTCTTGGGCAAAGGGAAAGCGGCATAATAATTTTGATTTTCTGCTGCGCACTCGCGGCTGCTTCCCTACAGTAGTATCAGTGCGCCATTTTTGTTTTGATTAGTTCTCTCTCATTTGAACTCAGAATTGGGTGTTTAAAAGTTCGTTGGGAAGATAACACCCTGAAATTAATTTTAGGCACAAGTTTTGCATGATTTGGTTAAGATTTGAATTGTGAAATTGCATTTAAAGTTAACGCATCTGCAAAATGTGAATAGTAAATTTACTTGAATAAAATAAAATGCAATATCATAATTAAATATTAATCAAAGTTATTTAATGCCTAAAATAATTCCAACATATTAAAACTCATATGTTTGATGATTCTATGTATGATTAGAATTGGCATGATTATTTTAGGGTGCAAGCATCTAGATATTTTCTAAGAAATAGAGAGTGTATTGCTTTAGCTAAGTAATTATTCTGTGATGAACTTAGAGATTTATTACCTTTAAGGCTAATAAATATAAATCACTTGTTTATAATAAAAGACATTATAAAAGATACAAGTGGGTTGGGACCAAGGCGTTAATAAAACTTTCCAAACTAAAGTTAATTTAACCAAGGTATTACTAGAGTTAGATAATGATTTGGTGTCTTCATTCACTCACTACCTTTTTATAGCCAAAAAAAAAAGTTTTGAAGACATCTAGATAATCATTTACTCAAAGCTTACCTTAAAGCATATTTAAAGTGTTGGACTAATTTGGAGGATCTATTGTTTATTCATGTCACCAAGGCAATAAGAGCCTAAGAGGTAAGGGTATTTAAGAGAGTTCGCCCCACCCTCCCTTTGGGGAATTTTCAATGGAGGAATACATTTGACAGTTATTCACTTAAACTTGCTAAAATCCTCAATAATAATTTAAGTCTAAAATTTGCCTCACATTGTAAAGTATAGACCCAAAGGGCTTAAACCGTATTGGCATGACTAGGTTTTACCAGACTAACCAATACTAATTTGTCCCTAAATCGTACTATTGAAAATGGTTTGACTTTTCTGAGTCATAAGACACAGCGACCCTTAGGCGTGGTCTTATAACTTAGTGGCAAAGATTGGGTGTCCACAAGGACTGGCATAAGTTATGGCATGTTTGATTGCCCAACCCAATGATCAAGGAATTGTGATTTATATCATAAATTGGTTGGGAACCTACCTAATTATCATATTTTATAACGACCGGCCCTAGTCAGACTTATGAAATGATGATAATGGGATCCTTGCCCACAAGAAATTCATCATATTGGGGTTGATGCGATTTGCTTAAAATTTTAAAACAATTGAGTGAGAGCAACTTCATAATATTAAAAGCCCATGTTATTATGAAACATTAATGAAAACATATTCCTAATTTTAACATTTTCTTTTAAAAGGTGGGTTAAAATATTTCACAAACATTCAAATGGCAAACAGAGTATCACTTCGTTCCATCCTTGATGAGCATAAACTCAAATGGGATAACTACAATGACTGGTTTAGAAACCTTAAATTGTCTTACGACAAGAAAAGATTTTCTATGTTCTTGAAAGACCATTTCCCTCTGAACCCGCAGAAGATGCTGACCAAGATACATTTGATGCTTGGAAGAAACACGTCGATGATGATGAGCAAGCAGTTTGCATAATGCTTGGCTCTATGTCGGACGAACTTTAGAAAGCTCACGAAGATATGGATGCTCAAACCATCATCTTTCATTTGAAGGAGTTGTATGCAACTTCCGTTCATACTGTGAGATTCCAAGTGTCATGTGTCTTATTCCAAACAAGGTATGAGGAAAGATCTGTTAGTGGACATGGGCTTAAGATGATTGGCCACATTGAAAAATTGGCCAACCTCGGGTTCATCATGGATCATGAGATAGGTCACGATCTAATTCTTCAGTCCTTACCAAAATAATTCTCTAACTTTATTATGCAATTTCATATGTCTGATAAAGAAGCTACTTTAGCAGAATTGCACAATTTGATAAAGCAAACAGAGAATGACTTGAAACCGGAGCTTAAAACATCTGTCATGCTTATGGGTATGGACCTGAAGCCATGAGACCCAAAGAAAAATAAGGGCAAGGCCAAGGCTCCAGATCACCTAAAGCCCAATGGTAAGGTGGAGAGAAAAATAGAAAGGGGAAATGTTTTTTTTTGTGGAAAGAAGGGTCATTGGAAGAAAGACTGCAGATCCTTGAAAGCCAAGGAAGCTAGGGAAGCCCAAGAGGCCAAGAAGCCCAATGCTTCAGGTATGTTGTATATTATTGAACTATATTCTCAAAACTCTGAACCTTCTACTTGGGTGCTTGACACCAGTTGTGGGACTCACTTGTGTAACAATGTGCAGGGCCAGAAAACAGTATGAGACTCCGTCATGGGGAGGTTGACTTACGCATGGTAATGGAGCAAAACTGACTGCATTGTGCGTGGGGACTTATTCATTAGTTTTTCCGAATGGTTTAGTTTTAGACTTAGAAGATTGTGTTTATGTACCTTCTCTAGTAAAGAACATCATTTCAATTTCTTCTTTATGTAATAAAGGCTTTTCATGCCTAATAAGTTGTAATGAATGTTATATTTATTTCAATGAAATAAAATATGGAGATGGTATTTTGAATAATGGTATCTATGTCTTACAAACTAACAAAGAATGTTCAACCTCTAATATAAACAATGTTAACTCGAATAATCTCAATGAATCACTTCTATGGCACAGTCACTTAGGTCATATCAATGAAACAAGATTAACTAAGCTACATAATGATAGGTATTTCAAACCCTTCAAATATAAATATTATGGAACTTGTGAGTCTTGTTTACTTGGTAAAATGACCAAATTACCCTTCAAAGGTAAATGACAGCGCGCAGCGGAGACATTAGAACTCATACACTCTGATGTATGCGGACCAATATCAGTCACCGCAAGAGGTGGATTCTCCTACTTCATTACCTTTATCGATGATCATTCGCGATATGGGTATGTGTACCTTATGCGGTACAAATCTGAAGCCTTTGAGAAATTCAAAGACTTTAAGGCTGAAGTAGAAAATCAGCTTAATAAAAGTATTAAGTCAATATGGTCTGACCGAGGTGGTGAATACTTAAGCAACTAATTTCAAGATTACTTGAGAGAAAATGGCATTGTTTCCCAGTGGACTCCTCCGGGAACTCCACAGCATAATGGGGTCTTTGAAAGGAGAAATCGGAAATTATTAGATATAGTCCGATCAATGATGCCAGGCACAGATCTACCTCTTTCATTTTGGGGTCTTGCTTTAGAAACTGCAACACTACTACTAAACCAAGTTCCTTCCAAGACTGTTAGTCAAACACCATATGAGTTATGGTCTGGGAAACGTCACATTCTTAGTTATCTAAGAATTTGGGATGTGACGCATATGTCAAGCTAACACAAACTAACAATTGGATGATAGGCCAGTTAAATGTAAGTTTGTAGGATATGCCTTGAAATCAAGAGCATACGTGTTCTACTACGTCCCAAATGAACAAAGAATATTTATCTCACGAAATGCTAAATTTCTAGAGAATGAATTCCTTCTCAAGAAATATAGTGGGAGTAGACTTGACCTCGATGAGGTACGAGAAGAAAAAACTAACATAGAACTAAACCCTCGGCCCCTCAAAAGGGCAGCGACGGAACAACCACAAGGTTATGAACTCAGAAGGTCTAGTAGGGAAAGACATAAGCCTGAAAGATATGGTTTCCATATTGATGAGGAACATGATCAGGTCATTGATAATGACGATCCCACCAGTTATGACGAAGCAATGCGTGATATTGATTCAGTCAGGTGGCTTAAGGCATGAAATCTGAAATAGACTATATGTATCAGAATCAAGTCTGGGACTTGGTAGATGCACCTGAAGGGATAAAACTCATAGGCTGCAAGTGGATTTACAAGCGTAAAACTGATGCAGAAGGCAACATCCAAACCTATAAGGCTAGGTTGGTGGCGAAAGGTTATAGACAAATCCAAGGAATTGACTATGACGAAACCTTCTCACATGTTGCAATGATAAAGTCCATTCGAATTTTACTGGCACTAGCTACACACTTTGATTATGAGATTTGGCATATGGATGTCAAAACAGCTTTCCTTAATGGGAACCTCGTAAAGGAAGTCTATATGACACAACCTAAGGGGTTTGCATCTAAGGATGATCATAATAAAATATGCAAGTGGGGTGGCAGAAAAGCCCGAAGCCGGCCCGGGGTGGAAAAAGCCCGGCCCGGGCCTAAAATGAAAGCCCACACGGGCTCGGGCCCGGGCCGGGCTCTCCAATTTTGGCCCGGGCCAAAATAATAATAATAAAAAACATAAATAAATAAATATATATCTATTTTAATATGTTTGTATCATTTTTATTTATTTTTAGCATTTAAATTGTTAATTTATTAATGAAACTTGTGATTTATTTATAAATTGTCTTTGTATATAGTGTAAATGTATTTTATATTATATTTTTTTAAATTTTTTTTTAAAATTCGGGCCCAAAAAAAGCCCGGGCCGGGCTTTTCCCGGGCCCGATTTTTTTTTTTTGTTGGTCGGGCTCGGGCCGAGCTTGTCAAAGCCCAGGCCCGGCCCGGCCCGTTGCCACCCTATATGCAAGCTTAAACGATCCATTTATGGACTCAAGCAAGCCTCCAGAAGTTGGAATATACGATTTGATGAGACAATCAAAGAATTTGACTTCATCAAAATTGTAGACGAGCCTTGTGTTTACAAGAAAAGTAATGGGAGTGCTGTTGTATTTCTTGTATTATATGTCGATGACATATTAATCATCGGGAATGATATTCCCATGATGCAAGCCACCAATCAATGGTTATCTCAGAATTTCTTCATGAAAGATTTGGGAGAAGCAGCCTACATCCTTGGCATTAAGATCTACCGTAATAGATCTAAGAGTTTGTTAGGACTTTCTCAATCTACGTACATAGATAAAGTTTTGAAAAGATTCAAAATGGAATATTCCAAAAGAGATAATTTACCTACTTATCATGGAATCAAATTATCTAATGAGCAATGTCCATATACTCCTTCAGATAGAGAGAGTATGAGTAGGATCCCTTATGCTTCAGCAATAGGATCGATCATGTACACCATACTATATACAAGACCTGATGTCTCTTATGCTCTTAGCATAATGAGCAGGTATCAGGCAAATCCTGGTGAGCAACATTGGGCAGCTTTCAAAACAATCCTCAAGTATTTGAGAAGAACTAAGGATGTGTTTTTGACATACGGAGATTGTTCTGAGATGAAAGTCATTGGTTACTGTGATGCGAGCTTTCAGACCGATAGGGATGACAGCAGATCTCAAACAGGATATCTGTTTACTTTAAATGGCGGTGCTGTAAGTTGGAAAAGCTCAAAGTAGTCAACTACAGCGGACTCCACCACTGAAGCCGAGTATATTACAGCATCTGAGACAGCTAAAGAAGCAGTCTGGATAAGAAGTTCATCACGGAGCTGGAAGTGCTTCTCGCTATAAAGAATAGCGTCACGATGTACTGTGACAACACGGGCGCCATTGCTCAATCAAAGGAACCAAGGTCCCACCAGAAATCCAAGCATGTTGACTGGTGCTTACACACGCGTATAACGCAAGCGCACGTATCGTTCAAGTAGTATAAAAAATATCGATCCCACGAGGAGTTAATACCTAATCTATTAATTTTATGAGGTCAAATGATTACTAGTATCTAACAGGTTGATTGATTGATTTGAAATGATGAAGGTTTTGAATTTAAAAAGAAGTAAATAAAATTGCTCGAATGTAGGTTTAAGAAAATTCAATATTAAAAACTATCTAGGGTTGTGATTTCTTCCAATATCATTTTAAAGATGAAGTGGTTATTTTATGTTTGTGTAATAATCGGTTTACTAACCTTGAACTAAATATATAAAAATGCACTATGCGCATGGTCAGACGCAAATACCCAGTTTAACCCAATTGAACCATATGTCTATGTCAACCAAATTCTCTAGATTCATTAAGTTTAAGTTCCAATTATGGCTACCCCCGCCCGACAGGTATATGTCTATCTGTGTAAGGAAATCTATTAAAGGGTTATCTATCCTCAAGGAAGATCGTGGGCTATTAAGTCTAAGGCTGAAACCTAAAATTCCTTTGTCAAGTTTATTTTAGATTTACCACATCAATCTTATTAGTGGCCAATTAACAAGACGCATTAAGCTTAAGACTTAATAAGTAAACCTTTAAATTACCCAAACTATAATTTAACCCCTTATAAACCGGTGATATTGGATTTCATCACAACCCCTGATAATTGGCTTAGTTACGACACATATTTACGGATAGTAAAAAAAACTTAAATAAAATAAAAGACATAAAGTAAAATACTGAAAATTAAATACTAAAAATTAAATGCTGAAATTAAATACTGAAAATTAAATGCTGAAAAGTAAATGCTGAAAGTAAATTACTGAAAAGTAAATTGCTGAAAAGTAAATTGCTGAAAAGTAAATTGCTGAAAGTAAATTGCTGAAAAGTAAATAAAGTAAAATTACAATAAAAGAAAATGCTGAGGTAAAAAGATCCACTTTTATTACTTCTATTTTAGATATCTCCCTTAATATAATATATTAACTTTGCATGATAATTACCAACCAGCCATATATGCGGTATCCAGATTAAGTCAAATTAATAATTAATTACCAACCGACCAATCAGGCGGTATCCAGTTTAGTCAGGTTAAAACCAATTTAAATAATTACCTACCGACCAATATGACGGTATCCTCCTTCGTTAGTCAGGTTTTAACTAGTTTATATATTATAATTAAGGGAGATTAATCTAAATATTAGTAATAAAAGTTTTACCTTTTACCCCAACAAAGGGGAGTTACCTCCTCATTACTGAAAAGTAAAAACTGAAAATTAAAGAAAAGAAAAGTAATGTGCGTAAAAAAGTAAATTGCGGAAAGTAAAAACTGAAAAGTAAAGAAAAGAAAGTGCGAAAGCGGACATTAATTACTGAAAGCTGTAAATAAACAAACAAGATACAATCTTCTTAGTATTCTTAAGGAATTCCTTAGAAGAAAATATGAATTTACAAATGAAATGGCTTGGTATTTATAGGCAAAATTTTGCCTCCATCAAATCATCCACCAAATCAATTATTAATTGCTCCACTAATTGCTCCACCAAATCCATTATTAATTGCTCCACTAATTGCTTATCATGTTTGGTGGTGATTTGATAATTTTTATTATTTATTTATTGTTTTGAAAATGACTTTAATAATTACACACAACACACTTCTGGATGGTTCATCACTTTCGGGCTTGAAATCTTCAGAATTCGAAATTATTTTGTCTTTCAACGTTGTAGATCTTTGATTCTTCTTTAATCTGAAACTTGAATCAGCTCAATCAGATATCGGAGTAAAAACCTATGCCCAAAATACGACAGATGCGCAAAATTGGAATTTCCAAAACTGCACTTCGTTAAAACGCCCTTTCAAGTTTCCAATCTCCAAAATTAAAATGTCAAGTCCAATTTTTTGCCCTTATTTGAACCACATTTCGTCCTAAATGATTTCATTGTGTCCCAATATTATTTTATCTGCAAAATAAACTAAAACACATCAAAACGTTCATCAAACCCGAGAAACTAAACAAAATATTAAGTAAAATGGGCGGTAAATATTGATATATTTTCCGCTCATCACACCCCCAAACCTAACATTTTGCTAGTCCTCGAGCAAAACAATAAAATAAAATACAAGAAACAATTAAAATTAAACTAAGCCACTTTCGTAGGGATCACGGTTGCATTTAGCATATGCAACAAGCCTTTAAACCCTTAGGTGTCCCTAGTGGACGAGTTATAGTCTCGTGAGGGCTTACAGCAACGATACCCACAAACGTTTTACAAAAGTAAAAAGATAATAAAACTAATGCACACAAAAGCAAAAAGACAGAGAAAGGAGAATAAAGAAGTTAGTGACTAATCAGGTGAAACTTCTACTCCAAGTCAATAGTTGTTTTGTTTCATTCTAAATTACCGAATAAGTAAATTCTCCAATTATTTTTACCATTCTCCATATACACAGTCGACAAAATATTAATCAACTCATTTTTGCCCACAACAGTCACAAGTGTAGTTGATAAGAGAGTAATATTTTTGTCCTAAAGTTTTATCCGAATTCACATCTTTTTGCAGCAATGGAATAATTTTTCTGATTTTTCTGATTTTTTATTTATTTATTTATATACAATATCTTCCGTCTATGTAGCGATTGTTGGGTCGGTGGCTCTCAAACTAGTTGGCTTTAGGGCACCAGATGTTAAGACACCCCTACAGACTTAATTACTCAGACTTCAGATATATATATTTTTGCAACATCCTTGATCCATGTAGCGAGCTTTGGGCCAATGACTCCAAAACCAGTTGGCTTTCGGGCACTAGGTGTTAAAACACCCTTACAGACTTAATAACTCGGATCTCAGACGCTTTTTTTTTTTTTTACTCCATCACTTTTTGAGATGCTTTCTCCAATTAAACTAGAGCACTAAATATTATAAACTTTTCAATTACAACTCATGTCTGTATGTTACTATGCATGTTGATAATATCTGCTAACTGAGCATATGAAGATCATTTTTTAGTCAGTATAATGGAGAATTCACAAATTAAATAATTCAAAAGGAAATAAACAAAAATTAACTTGTTCCGAATTAGGTTTGAGATACGTCTCAGGAGTGAAAACTCCTTACTCACTATCTCTTACCAATTGCACCTTTTTAGTCAAAATAAAAACACAAATACGCAAAATTTTTTATTTTTGTATTTTGAAAATTTTTCAATTTTTTTTTGTATTTTTCGAAAAATTTTGAACTAAAAATAAAAAACAACACACAACTAAAAACAAGGTACTGATCAACTAATTTCCTCCCCCAAACCTAAATGGGAAATTGTCCCCAATGTCTTAAACAGTAGAAGAAGAGTTTAGAAGATAATACCTGGTTAGCTGAAATTCTACAGGAAATTAAAGGTTAAGATCCAGATTAATCCGACGCCTCTTACCACGATCGTCCTCAGACCAATTTATCTTTGAAATGATAGGGTCAATTTGTGGTTCATAGGCTAAGATTTGATCAATTAGATCCGGAGCAGTTCTGGCAGTGAAGAAGAGTTCATTTAAAGGTTTTGACACGAACCCATTTCTCCGGGCATCATCAAGAAACACACAAAGAAAATCATAAAATCCATCAACGTTAAACAGCCCAATTGGTTTCCGGTGTATGTTCAAGTTCGCCCAAGAGCACTATAAATATTTCCTCCAATGTACCCAAGCCACCTGACAAAGCAATAAAAGCATCAGCACGGTTAATCATTTCTACCAAACGTTCAGACATACCTAACACGATCAGTTCCTCTCTGTTTGATGGTTCAATAAGATTTGCCTCTGCCAAGGGTTTTGGGATGATTCCAAAAACGTGACTGCCTCATTCCTATACGACCTTTGAAACGATCCCCATTAGTCCAAGATTGTCTCTGCCATATACTAAGTGCATATTTCTTGCAGCTAAGACTCGACCCAATTCATGTGCTGCTTCTAGGTATTGTGGCTTAGTACCAACACTAGTACCGCAAAACACACAGATATTTTCAACTCTTCTTCTTGAAGTGGCTTCCATGTTTTACTCTGGATGTCTTCAAAAGTACAATGATGAGTTGAATTTATAAGACCTGAAAAGGGTGAGTAAAATAATAGCACTAGTACCTGCCAAATGACAATTATTAGTTAATAGTAAAATAAATCGTGATAGTCAAAAAGGTCTGGATCCTGTCAGAGAAAGTAAAAGAAAACAACAAAACAAATTAAAATTATTAAGAAAAGACAAAGAGATATAATATTTACAAGAAAAGTAACGGCTTGATTGACGTCTATGCGTCAGGGACAAGCTTCCCATCCAATTTTCTTATAAATTGGCAAACAGGGTCTTTTTGAGTCAGATTCCCGAGACTTAACAGTTGTCTTTCCTTTTGGAATTGTGCATATAACATGCGAATTTCATGATACACACATCCACTGGGATGCATCTCAAGATTTTTAGATATGTCATCCAAAGACTCCTTACTCAAGCCATCCCTAATGAAATTAATCTTATCTTCGCGGTTATCAGACACCATTCCTAAAGAACGACAACGAGTATTACAAAACATACGAGCACATTTATAACAAACACACATTCTGTTGGCTCTTCTTTTTTTAGCATATGTGTTCTTTCCTAAACCAGGCAGATGTGAAATAAAAGAGTCAGAAGACTCACCTACCAATCGAACCCGTGCTTCAATTAACCAACGAATGTCAGTAGGAATACCTTTGATCATCAGTAATCTCATCCGTTCCAAACGAGCTTTGTAAACTTTCATCAGAGATTTTTGAGGGAGAGAAGGAAATTGCTTGTGAAGATTTGCGAGAACTTCTTCCATCGTGAAAGGACTTAATCTGCAAAAACTAAACACACATTTAAATCACACCAAATCACAATATATACACAAATTGCATGGGTTGCCTCCCTGCGAGCGCTAAGTTTAAAGTCGTCAGCTAGACGTGACTTCTCGAACGTTAAGCTGGATCTGAAAGTGTAACACTTTCTTTTTGTCGCTCAAATGATTCTCCCCAGTAGTGCTTGACACGCTTGTTTTTAACCTTGAAAGTTTTGTTGGAGTCAGGATCATGTATCTCAATAGCTCTGTCTTGTAAAACCTTGGTGATCACAAATGGACCTGACCACCGTGATTTTGGCTTCCATGGGAAGAATTTCACTCTTGATTTGTTTAACAGTACCTTCTGCCCTGGTTCCAGTTGTATGCGCATTAACTTCTCATCATGTCTTTTCCTTGCCTTTTCCTTGTACAATTTGGCATCCTCAAAAGGCTGTATGTGAAATTCCTCCAATTCGTTGAGCTGGTGGAACTTTTTCTCTTCTGTTGCTTGTAGTGCAAGAATAGGCTTCTTCAGTACGCAGTGCGTTTTATCTTCAGGCTCCACAGGTAATTGACATGCTTTAAGTTTGTCAGTAGATCTTTGTCTTTCATCAGAGTTCTGAATGGTACTATGTATCACATCAAGTCTGAAATATTCCTCTTTCTCGTCATTCGGGAAATTCATAGCTTTAAAAACATTGAATGTTACTTCTTGGTCATGTACCCTCATGGTTAGTTCTCATTTTTGTACATCAATAATGTTCGACCTGTAGCCAAGAATGGTCTCTCGATGATGATTGGCACGTCTGCGTCTTCCTCCATATCAAGGACAATAAAATCTGCTGGGAAAATGAATTTGTCAACCTTGACCAGCAAGTCCTCAACTACGCCTCTTGGAAATACGAGCGTTCTATCAGCAAGTTATAGAGAGACTAAAGTTGGCATTGTTTCTCCAATCTGTAATTTCCTGAAAATAGAAAAAGGCATCAAGTTAACACTCACACCTAGATCACACAGAGCCTTACCGAAGTCATGTTCTCCTATGGTGCAAGGAACAGTGAAACTGCTAGGATCTTTCAACTTTGGAGGAAGTTTTCTCTGAATGATGGCGTTGCATTCTTCTGATAATGCTACTGTCTCATAATCTCCCAATCTCCGCTTTCGTGAAAGAATGTCTTTCATAAATTTGGCATAGCTGGGCATTTGTTCCAACGCTTCTGCAAATGGAATGTTGATATGCAGCTTTTTGAACACCTCCAAGAATCGAGCAAATTGCCTGTCCAGTTTATTCTTCTGAAGACGCTGAGGAAAAGGTGGAGGTGGAGTGATCTGTTCTTTTTCCTTTGCTTCTTTTTCCTCCATCCATTGCTTTGTTTCTTTTGGAACTTCCTCAGCAGTTGTTTTGGCTCCAACATCTTTGTTGATTTCAGTACCGCTTTTTAACATGATGGCATGACACTGCTCCCTCCCCATGTTCCTCGGATTTGGTTCAGTGTTGCTAAGAAGGTTACCTGGCGGTCTGTAACTCTGAGCATTGGCCAGTTGTCCAATTTGATTCTCCAGTGCTTTAATAGAAGCTGATTGACTCTGAATTAATGCTGTTTGGGATTGAAACATAGCATCATATATTGCTGCTTGAGAGTCATGTTTTGCTTCTATTTTTTTCAAGTGGATCAACACTTCTGTTATTCCTGATTCATTTGCATGCTCCTGGCCTTTGTTCTGTTCTTGGATCCGGGTGGTGGGTTGTTCATTTGCCCTGAATTATTGCTCCATGCGAAATTGGGATGATTCCTCCACCCTGGGTTGTAGGTGTTGGAATATGGATTGTTCCCCTGTCTGTTGAAATTGTTGACATAATTCACCGTTTCTTTATGTTGGTTTAAAGATTCTGACTCAGGTGCTCCTCCAAATGGTGAACTTGTGGATCCACCATTAACTTTCATGTTAAGAGTTTCCAGATTTTTGCAAATCACATCCAGCTTGGATTCAGTGCTGTGTTGGCTCCAACTTCATAAATTCCAGCAATTCTTTGGATCATGCTACTTTCAGTTGGCCAAAAGGAATTGTTGTTGGCCATTTCTTCAATTAAGTCCCAAGCTTGATCTTCTCCTTTTGCCATTAAAGCTCCTCCAGCAGCAGCATTAATTGTGGTTCTCATTATTCCAGAAAGTCCATTATAGAATGTTTGGACTTGAAGCCATTTTGCAATCTCATGGTGAGGACATTTCCGGAGTAAATCTTTGAATCTTTCCCAAGCTTCGCAGAGGGATTCTGAATATTGTTGTACAAAAGATGTGATGTCATTCCTCAACTTTGCAGTTCTGGCTGGTGGAAAGTACTTTGCAAGGAATTTGGTGGCTAGAGTGTTCCAAGTTGTGATGGAACCTGCTGGTAACGAATGTAGCCAAGCTTTAGCTCTGTCTTTCAGGGAATATGGAAAAACCCGCAGTCTCATTGCTTCTTCAGCTGCTTGGTTGTAATTGAAAGTACCGCAAACTTCCAGGAAGTTACTGATGTGGGAATCAGGATCTTCAGTTGCATTTCCCCCAAACTGAACTGACTGTTGAATCATCTGAATGCATGTTTTGATGTCACACGCATTTGCTGGTAAGGGAGGAAGTATAATACAGGAAATGAAGTCGTCGACCACCGGAATGGTTCTGTCTCGAATGGGAATCGGTGGTGCAGCGTTCAAAGGTTCAGGTTCCATGTTAATGATTGCTTCTTGACCTTCTCGTCTTTTCCTTCTCAATGTCTGATGGTTCTTTCAATTTCTGGGTAAGGCGGTCGAAGTTCAAAGTTTATGGTTCGTCTCATGTAGTTTCTGAGAACCTGAAACACAAGAAAACATAAACAATAAGTAAAAAGAAATTAGATACAAGTAACGTATCTAACCCTAAAACTAATAGTGAAAGATAAATAAGTCCCCGGCAACGGCGCCAAAAACTTGGAATATACTACATGATTGAAATGGGAGTGCTGTTGTATTTCTTGTATTATATGTCGATGACATATTAATCATCGGGAATGATATTCCCATGATGCAAGCCACCAATCAATGGTTATCTCAGAATTTCTTCATGAAAGATTTGGGAGAAGCAGCCTACATCCTTGGCATTAAGATCTACCGTAATAGATCTAAGAGTTTGTTAGGACTTTCTCAATCTACGTACATAGATAAAGTTTTGAAAAGATTCAAAATGGAATATTCCAAAAGAGATAATTTACCTACTTATCATGGAATCAAATTATCTAATGAGCAATGTCCATATACTCCTTCAGATAGAGAGAGTATGAGTAGGATCCCTTATGCTTCAGCAATAGGCGATCATGTACACCATACTATACAAGACCTGATGTCTCTTATGCTCTTAGCATAATGAGCAGGTATCAGGCAAATCCTGGTGAGCAACATTGGGCAGCTTTCAAAACAATCCTCAAGTATTTGAGAAGAACTAAGGATGTGTTTTTGACATACGGAGATTGTTCTGAGATGAAAGTCATTGGTTACTGTGATGCGAGCTTTCAGACCGATAGGGATGACAGCAGATCTCAAACAGGATATCTGTTTACTTTAATGGCGGTGCTGTAAGTTGGAAAAGCTCAAAGTAGTCAACTACAGCGGACTCCACCACTGAAGCCGAGTATATTACAGCATCTGAGACAGCTAAAGAAGCAGTCTGGATAAAGAAGTTCATCACGGAGCTGGAAGTGCTTCTCGCTATAAAGAATAGCGTCACGATGTACTGTGACAACACGGGCGCCATTGCTCAATCAATGGAACCAAGGTCCCACCAGAAATCCAAGCATGTTGACTGGTGCTTACACACGCGTATAACGCAAGCGCACGTATCGTTCAAGTAGTATAAAAAATATCGATCCCACGAGGAGTTAATATAATCTATTAATTTTATGAGGTCAAATGATTACTAGTATCTAACAGGTTGATTGATTGATTTGAAATGATGAAGGTTTTGAATTTAAAAAGAGTAAATAAAATTGCTCGAATGTAGGTTTAAGAAAATTCAATATTAAAAACTATCTAGGGTTGTGATTTCTTCCAATATCATTTTAAAGATGAAGTGGTTATTTTATGTTTGTGTAATAAATCGGTTTACTAACCTTGAATACTAATTATGCAAAAGCCTATGCCGATGGTCAGACGCAAATACCCAGTTTAACCCAATTGACCATATGTCTATGTCAACCAAATTCTCTAGATTCATTAAGTTTAAGTTCCAATTATGGCTACACCCCCGACAGGTATATGTCTATCTTGTAAGGAAATCTATTAAAGTTATCTATCCTCAAGGAAGATCGTGGGCTATTAGTCTAAGGCTGAAACCTAAAATTCCTTTGTCAAGTTTATTTTAGATTTACCACATCAATCTTATTAGTGGCCAATTAACAAGACGCATTAAGCTTAAGACTTAATAAGTAAACCTTTAAATTACCCAAACTATAATTTAACCCTTTAAAACCGGTGATATTGGATTTCATCACAACCCCTGATAATTGGCTTAGTTACGACACATATTTACGGATAGTAAAAAAACTTAATAAAATAAAAGACATAAAGTAAAATACTGAAAATTAAATACTAAAAATTAAATGCTGAAATTAAATACTGAAAATTAAATGCTAAAAGTAAATGCTGAAAAGTAAATTACTGAAAAGTAAATTGCTGAAAAGTAAATTGCTGAAAAGTAAATTGCTGAAAAGTAAATTGCTGAAAAGTAATAAAGTAAAATTACAATAAAGAAAATGCTGAGGTAAAAAGATCCACTTTTATTACTTCTATTTTAGATATCTCCCTTAATATAATATATTAACTTTGCATGATAATACCAACCAGCCATATATGCGGTATCCAGATTAAGTCAAATTAATAATTAATTACCAACCGACCAATCAGGCGGTATCCAGTTTAGTCAGGTTAAAACCAATTTAAATAATTACCTACCGACCAATATGACGGTATCCTCGTTAAGTCAGGTTTTAACTAGTTTATATATTATAATTAAGGGAGATTAATCTAAATATTAGTAATAAAAGTTTTACCTTTTACCCCAACAAAGGGGAGTTACCTCCTCATTACTGAAAAGTAAAAACTGAAAATTAAGAAAGAAAGTAATGTGCGTAAAAGTAAATTGCGGAAAGTAAAAACTGAAAAGTAAAGAAAAGAAAGTGCGAAAGCGGACATTAATTACTGAAAGCTGTAAATAAACAAACAAGATACAATTTTTTTAGTATTCTTAAGGAATTCCTTAGAAGAAAATATGAATTTACAAATGAAATGGCTTGGTATTATAGGCAAAATTTTGCCTCCATCAAATCATCCACCAAATCAATTATTAATTGCTCCACTAATTGCTCCACCAAATCCATTATTAATTGCTCCACTAATTGCTTATCATGTTTGGTGGTGATTTGATAATTTTTATTATTATTTATGCTTTGAAAATGACTTTAATAATTACACACAACACACTTCTGGATGGTTCATCAATTTCGGGCATGAAATCTTCAGAATTCGAAATTATTTTGTCTTTCAACGTTGTAGATCTTTGATTCTTCTTTAATCTGGAACTTGAATCAGCTCAATCCAATATCGGAGTAAAAAGTTATGCCCAAAAATGACAGATGCGCAAAATTGGAATTTTCAAAACTGCACTTCGTTAAAACGCCCTTTCAAGTTTCCAATCTCCAAAATTAATATGTCAAGTCTAATTTTTTGCCCTTAAATGATTTCATTGTGTCCCAATATTATTTTATCTGCAAAATAAACTAAAACACATCAAAACGTTCATCAAACCCGAGAAACTAAACAAAATATTAAGTAAAAGGGGCAGTAAATATTGATATATTTTCCACTCATCACATGTACTCAGGCGATTTCATCTCATCAGGGAGATTGTTGAGAGAAAATAAGTTATTATAGAGAAAATACCCACAGAAGATAATCTTACAGATTCTCTGACTAAAGGGCTGACTCAACAAAAGCATGATAGGCACACCCGAGAGTATGGTGTCCAGATTCATAGTAGTTGGCTATAGTGCAAGTGGGAGATTGTTAGGGATATGCCCTATACCCAACTTGTGGATGGGCTATATGTACATGTATTTGTAATATTTTCATTAATTAATAAAATGACAATCTTTATTATACGTGTCTTACATAACTTATATGAATCATCAACACTGTAATAAAGCCCTTGGAGTAATAAGACGATGGCTTCCTCGCCTTATGAGAATCATTACTCTTAAATGTTCCTAGTCATAGTTTTGTGAATAATATGGGCGTTCAAAAAGCGGAGAGACTAGCATGATGATATGATCCGCCTTTAAGTGGGGTGGCCGATCTCATAGGCTACTAGCGGAGATCTTTCCGCTTGGTGTATCACATGGATGCATGAGTTGCTCGTGTCCATCGAACTGACCGCCAAAAGTTTTCATATGGAGTGTTTATCCCATATGTCTGTGAGAACTTTCATGTATCGATTATATAACTAGTCCTTATACTTGAGGTCTTTACAATCTTATGTGTGGATCAAATAACTTTGACATTCTCCTTCCCCGGTTCAAAAGATCCAGTCATAAGGGTATGATTGGGTCATTTGTTGAAACACATGAAGTTTGTAAAGATACAACAGTGAATTACCACTCTCTCGGATAATATTTTCTTATAAGAGTAGTATTTCAGTTCGCGGGATGATATGTTTGATCAGTGCTTGAGATTGTGGCCACAACGGAAGAATCATGTGAGATTCTTGGGTTAACACGATTCATGACACTATCAACATCATACATTTGACCATATGGGTAGACATTTTCCGTACCCTAGGTCAATAGGTGGGGATAAAGTGAGGCGAGGGACCGTATCATATGTAAATCGCATACAGAATGGGTATATATATCTTTCCTTCTCATTTGGGGACCTTGGCATGTTGCTAGATGTCAACCTTGGTCATTGAAATCGAACGACCATCTGATCGGAGGATAATTTATGTTTGATTAAATTATCACGATTCATTTCATGTCCAACTTGAGGGGAACCCAAAAGGTCACACACAACAAAGTCGAAACCAATGGTTAATAGTGCACAGTACAAATATAACAGCATATATGATTGTTGTTGGAATTGTTCATAAATGGTTCAATGTGTTTAATTATTGAACAGATCATTTATGAGGTTCCATAGTGGCTTAGGGATTGGTGAATGACGATTGGGGCACTTTGGGAATTAGAATAAAAAAAATAAAAAATTACTATTCATGTTAATAGTAACATGAATAGTAAAAAAATTGTTATTTGTTTTGAATTCCAATTCGACCCAAACTCTTATTAGGATTTTATAATCTCATTAAACCACTAAATTAAGATCCAATGGCTAAGATTAAATTAGCTTTTATCCCACATCGGATTCTTAATTAATTTTGTTGTCTTTTGAGCACTATATAAACCCAAAGAATTCTTTACAAATTTGCTACACCAAACCTTTCATATCTTGGGTTTATTTAAGTTAGCAACTCTAAAGTTTAAGAGTAAGCCACTGATTTTGAGGATCCTTAAGTCTAATTGACTAGAGGAACCTCGAGTTAAAAGTTTTGAGGTATTTGCCTAGGCTAGTGTTGTGATATTTTTATATCGTACCGCAAGTGTACGGTGTCAAGTTTTAGTATAAATCAGTGAAATAGTGTCGAACCCACAGGGATTGCGTTAACTCGCACTAAGTACTACAATTGATAATCCTAACTTTATTTAGAAAACAAATAATAAAGATTTATAATAGATAAATATAAAAACAATAAAATATGAGGAACTAATACGATAGAGATTCTGGATCCTGATTTCACCTAGCTGTCGCATATGTATTTGTCATGTCAATTAATCCATGTTCAGTTATATTGTTTATAAGTCAAGACTCCTAAAATATTCACTCCCTCTCTCGAGTGCCGAGTAAAAATATCATAATTATAGACTTCGATATCTCTATAAAAATCCAATAGTTAACAACTCATTACGCGTTGTGATTTTATATTAACGACTTCAAAGGACTACAGATTCTCTCGAACTCTATAAAACCCTAGGTCATATTCTCTAGATCCATTCAAAATCCCTTCTCTCGAGTGATAGATTCTAAACTTATATCATTATATTTGTGGCCAGCAAACACAAAGCATTAAACTCAAAAGAATATAAATAAATCAATAAACTTCATAACAAAATTGATAAACACAATACAAGTTCAAGCATCGATTACATCATTCTCCAGAATTAAGGAGTTAATTCATGACAAAAGATAAAAACAATAATAAACAGGCCATGAATCTAATGGAAATCATTAGAGTTCTAAGAAAGAAACAAGAAGATAAAACCCGAATTGAATCTCTTCCTCCTCGGATGTCACAGCCTTTGTCTCCTCTTGTCGCTCTTCAATCCTCTCATTGGATCTCTAAAAATATTTATTTATGTGTTTTATGCAGTGTATTAGCCTCCCTCTTGAGTGTTGGACGAACTGTTATATTTATAGTGGATGCAGGGAGTCATTGGGTATCATTAGGGATCTTTAAAACCCAAAAATTACTTTCCCGGATGGCGTCTGACTTTTCTTTCGCAAACTCCAAATAATTGGCGCCATGGCCTCGGGAAAAATGTATGGGGCATGTGGGATCTTGGGGCGCCATGGCGCCTTGGTGTATTATTGAGCAAGTGGCGCCATGGCGCCACTTTTGCTTTTCCTTAATGGCGCCATTGTTGGACAAAATGACCCATAGCGTCACTATTTGCACAGATCATTGTGTTGTTGTAGCAAATTAACTATGTGACAAGGAAATTGCACTCTCATCATTTGTGATTAGATCACCATATATATATAAATGAAGAGAGGTCCATATGATTAGTTCCTGGATTGAGATGATATGAGACAGTATCAGTCCACGAAGGATTAATCATTAAATATCCCTAGCCGTAGTATTATCGAGACTGGACATCGATAATGCGGAATAGGCTAGTATTGCACTTGTGTGCGTTGTGAGGGCACAACGGCATAGTTCTCATATATATAAGTGTTGGATACTTATGCAAGTGCGATAGGAGGTCGTGTTTCACCGATGGTACGGGAAACAGCTTCGCTCTGGATAGACCCCTCGGAATCCCATTGGTATTATGTCTATGTGTCTATGGGAGGCCGAAATCAAGGTAGGTGTGTATAGTCTTAACCTGAGACTTGCATCGCTAATACTTACGATAATCGATAAACTTTGGTTTTGGTGGTAGGGGACTTTTAACAGGTTCTGAGTACACCACTTCTGGGTTTATCAGAGAGTCGTAGAGTATTGGGTGTGATGTCAAGACGGAAGTGTCACTTCAGTCATATTGGAGTTGATGTCACGCAGGATACGGTACTAGTGTTCTTGAGTGTTGCGCAACCAATCGGGATATTGTGACAAGGTCATGTATATCCGATTATAGAGACTATGTTACCAGACATCCGATATGTGCTTCGGACGGGGAAGACACTTATCCAGCCCCAGCCCTAGCACGTGATTATCCGATACTGGACCGATATGCACAATACAATTGTATACTACGCTTGATACAGATCTTTGATATTCTTTAATGGATATGTCCGGAGAACTTGGTAGACTTGGTGCTTTGCTAGGAGTCGACCTTGTCTCGTAAATTGGTAGAACGTAGTACTTGGTACGTACGTGATTCAGATACTCCGACGACCGTATTTACTGTCAACTTATCCAGGGATCTCATGGGTCGCTTCCCGATAATCCACCGATGACGCACAACTTGCACTCTTGAATAATCTGGGATTATATAGAAGAGAGAGAAAATTAATCTAGGATTAATTACGGAGATATTTTATCTAGGATAAAATATCGTCTAAAGAGAGATAACGATTAATTTGGAATTAATCGGTAAATTAATATATTCGATATATTAAACGAAATTAGATTTCGACGCGGAATTAAAATTAGATTTTAATTCGGGCAAACGAATTAATTTAGAATTAATTCGTTAGCGATCTGAATAGTAATTTCGCTAGGCGAAATTAATTAATTCTCGTCCCGACGGAAATGCGTTAATTCGGAATTAGCGAAACCGAGCCCGAAAGTGTTTGCGGACACATTCGTATTTTGAAACGAGTGGTATCCGCAAATCACATCGCGATATCTCATCACTTGACACGAATAGATGATGGATGTATCTAGTCACCTTTATGGGATGATACATTGTCTCTATTCTCAATGTGTGATGATGATGAATTTTTGGAGGCAGTGGACTGCATGAAGTAGGCTTACATGGCAGTGCGTTTTTTGGGTTCATTTGTCTTCAAATCGACTCAACCAACCAATGTAAGTATTCCGCTATCTTCGTTGGTGTATTCATGCTTGATTTTCATGTCTTGTTTGATCTTGGACCTAGATTAAAACCAACAATGGCATCAAGAGCTATAGGTTCAAGCATGAAAAATGTAGGGCTTAAAATTGGGTATTTTGGATTTGAGCATGATTTTATAAAATTGGATGTTTAAGCATGCTTAATATATGTTATATTGAAGATTGATATGATCAATTTCAACAAAATGTGATTGGATCAATTTTGCCCAAATTTGAAGTGTTGGCCGAATGTGTGTGTATTTTGTTAATCTTGGATTTTTTCATTTTAATTCATTGGATGAGTTTATAATGATGTAGGATGATGTTGATTTGAGATTGAATGGGATTTAATTTTGAATTGGATAAAAATCCCCAAATACTTACCTTGGCCGAATGTTGAAGCATGTTTGGAAATTTTGGAATTTTTTCATTTTGGTTCATTGGATGAGTTTTAATGATGTTTGTGGTGATGTTAATTTGAAGTTAATTAGATTGAATTTGAATTGAACAAATATCCCCAATTTGCTTCACTTGGCCGAATGTGTGGATGATTTGGATTCTTGGAATTTTTGGTTTTGGTTCATTTGATGAGTTAGAATCATGTAGGATGATGTTTAATTTATGGTCAATTGGATTGTACTTTGAATTGAACATAAATCCCCAAATTCTCATGTTGGCCGAATTGTGTGTATGCCCTTTAATGTCTTGGTATTTTTGATTTTATAACATTGGATGTATATGTAATCAAATTGGATGGTGATTTAATGTCGATTGTGGATTCGGTTGGATTGAAACCAAATCGGACACAAAAATCCTCCTTGGCCGAGAGCTTTGTAGCATGTAAATGGGTTTGATTTTTCAATTTGTATGTTGGACATGTAATAATGAATTGAGTATGATTAATGGACTAATTAGTGTTTTAGAAATATTGATTTAGTTTATTAATCATGTAATACACTTTAGTTTAATTGAATATGAAATTGGATTTTGTATATTTAATTAATTGGGCCTAATTTAGGAAATTGGACTTTAATGTTGTATTTGGGCCTATTGGGCTTGATTTTATCAAGTTGGATTTAGGCCAAATAGATTGGATCCAATTGGGCCCAAAACCTTAACCATAAAGCCCAAATGCAACTAATGAACCTTTAAAGTTCAATTGGGCCTAATGGGCCAAGATTGATTTATGGGCTTATGGGGTAAATCCCGGATTGGACTTTGGTTATCGGTTTGACCCGAGTTGACCAAAAGTCCAAGCCTTAAGAAATCAATTAAAAGCCCATTGGACTTTAATTGAATTAACGTTGGACGTTAATCGGTCTTTGAGACGCGTTACGATTAAATTTGGAATTTAAATCGTAAAAGGTTTATTAAATAAAAGTGTAATATTTAATTTGGAATTGAATATTGAATTGTATTAAATACATATTAAATTAGATTTAATGATGTAGTTTAATTTAATTCATGAATTCGTACTTTAAATACTTATTCGCAAAAACGAGTTTGACTCGAACAAAATCAAATCGTTGTTTGAACATTGGATGATCACTTAATTATCAGATTAATTAATTTGATTAGATTGATTGATAGCATGCTTTATGTGTGAATACGTGGTTGTGTTGTATGAATAATGTATATCGGATGGATATTAGTCGGGTGGGCAATTTTAGAAATTGTTGTAATAAATTCGATTTATTAAATTGGACCTGCGTGTCCAGCCTTATCACCTATATTCTCTTGTATTCTCTTCTCACCTATTCCCCTCTATGTATATGAGGTTTCTTTAGAAGTGTAGTGTAACGGGTAGTAGTAATACTAGTGCTAGCTTGAGTGAGAAAGGGAGAGATTTGATCTAGGATCAATGTGAAAAGTATCCATCCGCATATCATTATTATTTATTTTCATACTCGCTTTATTATGTATTAGAATGCATGTTTAAGGGTGTATGATGATGAGACCTTAACAAAGATAATTAAATTGGTAGCCAATTTGCACGCGAAAAACCCTCGTTCTATTAAGCGATTATCCTTCCATTGAATGATTCTTGTTCAAGATCCGATTGGCATTGGTTTGTTGGCCAAAGTCAAGACCTTGTCCATTATGGATGTTTTTGATCATGAGGGTTGTTCCACATCGGTGTCTTGTCCAAGTTGTGATTTGTTGGCCAAAGTCAAGATCACTTCTTGTCCAACGACATTGATTACGAAACTTTCCTTGTCAATGGGTCCCGCTTACAGGAATCATTAGGTTTGTTGTGCCAAAGCCAAGGCCTAGATGATTCGGAGGATAAGGTTAGGAAAATGTATTAGATACATTGGCATAAGTAATATGTTTAGGACTTGGATGTCCACCTAACCGGATCTAGGAATTGGATTGGATCCAATTGATCTGTGAGATCTACCTAGTTAAATAGCATACAGCTTGTTGGCCAAAGTCAAGGTTGTATGTTATTTAATAGGATCCTAGCCCACTAGGAAACACGGTTTCCCGAGTACTCACAGAGGGTTAGAGGCTCGACGAAAAATAGTGGGAGTAAGTATTGAATTTGCAACAATCGTTCAAATACTCGCTAAACACGCTCATCTATATTTTACTCGTCATATTATCCAAAAGTATTAGTTGGACTAATATTTATGTTGTTTTAAAAATATATATAGTTGGACTATATACAAACTCATTCAATATATAGTTGATTTTATAATTGGATTATAGTAATCAATATAATGAATTAAAATAATAATTGATTTTATAATTAGATTATAGTAATAATATAAAATTATAGTTGATTAATATTGGATATTGTAATCATTATAATAAATAGTATTTTTAATCATATAGTTGGACTATATACAAACTCATTCAAAATTATAGTTGATTTATAATTGGATTATAGTAATCAATATAATTGAATTAAATGATAGTTGATTTATAATTGGATTATAGTAATCAATATTAAAATTATAGTTGATTAAATAATTGGATATTGTAATTATAATAAATAGTACCTTATTAAATTGATTAAATAGTTGGACTATTGAAATCAAGAAAGAATTGAAAGGTTGAATATTTAAAATATATAATCCTTGGGTTAAATGTTTTAAATGATTTAATTTTCATATTGGGATAAATAATAGGTTAATTTATTTGATAAAATAACTATTATGACTAGACCCATAATTAAGCAAATAAGTTGAACATAAATCTTTGGAAGATTTATGTGATGATGACTTTAGTGCTTAATTAATATACTTATCATAAATCTATTTTAGATTTAAAAGTATTAAAATGCAATTAATAATTCTTAGAGAATTGATTTGACTATTCTAGTGGAGAGAAGTCAAAGTTTGCAATTGGGCGTGTTGCACAAGGTGCACATCATTTCGATATTCGAAACCCAAGGCTTGGCCAAAAGTTCGTGGTGAAATATTGAAAGATAATGACATATCCCAAAGTGACTACCATTTGGATATGGAGACACGAAGGAATTAAAGAAAGGGCGAGGTTCTAACTTAAAAATATTTGTCAAAGTTATGTTCACTACTGGTATTGAAATTAGATTTTAAATACTTAGTGTAGTACATAAAATATATGTATTGATGTTCAGAATCCGCTATGAGCTGGATACTGACTTCAAGCCGAGATTTCTCTGCAAATCGGAAACAGGACGAAAGTCGCTGTTCGACCGTAGATACCTAAGTTTAGGAACTACCCTTTGGGTATGTACTTAAATTAGGAACTGTTATAATGTAACTAGTTTGACTGGAGACATTATCTCTATATCAGTGTTTAATCCGTTGCGGATAAACCTTTATATTGTAGAACACTAAAGTGTTTTATTATATAAAGATGATACTGAGATAAATACATTAGATGTAAATAACAGAATTTATATTTTGAATATAATAAAATCTCAAACATATAAATGACAAATAAATAGCTCAAATTGATTTGATCAATAGAGACTTATTTATGGCATTGTTGTCTAGGACACAATTAAACGAGACTCGTATATCCACACTTTTGAAGAGTGGGTACTAGGACTGATTTGACTATTCAAATAAGGTCTGCGAATCTAGTTTATTAGGTAAAGTACCTAAAATACTATTTACTTGGTAATAGTATAAGGGCCACCGATCTGTTAGCCCTATTCATGGTGAAAGTAAGTAGTGGGCCCATATCTAGCTAGGCTAGATGTGAACATGAATATTTCGTGACCTTAACGGATGTGGCATCACGTTATGGTTATGTGTTTCATTTGAAGAACACAATTCGGAAACTTTTAGAGTTTCGACACGAAAGTAGAATAAACAGATCGGCTATAGTATTATACCATCGCGGTAAGACCGTAATGAAAATACTTAAGCATTAAGTTTCATACATAAATGAAAGAGTACAGTATTCTTTCATATGAGGACTCCTCTCGTGACACGTCAGTTGACGGTGTGTCCGAACTAAAAACTGAATTTTGTTGGACAAGATAAGTTTATCACGAGTCGCTCTGAGCTACTGTTTCCTTCAATAGGATATGTATTAACAGTGCAAAACTTATTTAGAATAAGGTTCCATATAAATCTGTTTGACAGATGTCATATAGGATATGAACAGGGAAGAAACAGGTTTCTTATTCCTGATAATTTGGGTATGCCAGGCATAACGTTTGGATGATACCAAACTAAAAGACCCAAATTGGATAAGTGCCTATATAGGTTATCCTGAGGGAAACCTTAAGTATAGTACTTATAAATCTCACATGAGAACAATATGATTGTTGCTCACCATGCGGTTTTCCTGAGAGGAATACCGATATGCAGTGGTCAGTGGGAGGATAGTGATACTCGATGAAAATCGGAGTAATACTGTTCTAGGCACGAAGTCCTTAATGGAACACAAACAGTTCATCAAAGATGAATCTATACCATTAATCTTCAAATACACAAGAACTTCGTAGATCGGATAGAGTCAGAAAACAACCTAGGGTATGGGTTTCTGATCTAACCTCATAAAGATGTCAATCTTGTGAAGGTATATCCACCGACTACGTTTTGAGGAAGTGATACGAGGTATCGGCTCCCTGTTATGGCAAAGTGCCATGAGTCCGAAATGGATTCCATTATAACAACTATTTTGGATACTGTTGTACCACAAGGCATTGTGCCTATTGGTACATTAAACGTCTTCAAGGAAGACATACATGGATGGCAACATACCAACGTACAAAGCTAGGCTTTTGACGAAAAAGGTATCGTTATCAACATTGTGTTAATAACGGTTCAACCTTTTACCTGTTGCCATGGTAAATCCATTTTGAAGATGCTTGTTGATAACTGCATATTTCATTATGAAATGTGTCAGTTACAGATCAAAATCGCTTTCCTGAAAAGGAAACCTTTTGGAGGATGTTTACAACATTCTGACGATTTTGTATAACCGACAAACAAGGTTTGCGGGTTATTCGATCCATGTTTGGATTGAAGCAAGCATAAGGTTCTTGGAACTGACGTTTTGACATAATCATAATGGTTTATGAGTGACTCAAAACAAAATAATTCTTGTGTATATATGGAGGTTAGTGGGAGGGCACTGACAGTGAAATTCCCATAAAACAATTGGTGAAAGCTTGGTTTTCATAGATATTCTTTCAATAGAAATTCTCCGTAGAATTCTGGGAGTAACAACCTTTATTCAAGGAATAAAGATCTACTAGGATAGATTTGGAGTTGTTAACACTCTCTGGGAAATTGTACATTTAAAATGTACTTGTATTGGTGTCTCATACGCTTCGAGCATATGGAGTCACAATCGAGTCAATCCAAGTGATAGTCACTGGATTGAAGTTAAGAACATTGTTAGTATCTTAGAGAACTAAAGATGTTGTCTTAAACTATGGAGAAGGAGAACTTGAAGTGACTGGGATCACTGCTGCAAGTTTCCAAACAATTAAATACTACGGTACTATAAAGTTTGAATAACGGGACAGTGAGCTGGAAATCTTCCGAGCAAGATAACTGTTGCCGAATAAACAACAAATGCGGATTATTGCTGCAGCTGAGGCAGCAATAGAAGCCATTTGGGTCGAAAATAAATCTAATTAGATTAGATATAGTTCTGTTAGCGGCTGAGCTAGGCGTCAGCACAGGCTAAGGAATTAAAGGTCTCATCGACGATCCAAATATATACTTCTATATCATCTGATTCGTTCGGATCATACATCGTGGCGATGTGATGATCATGAAAATCGCGTCAGACGATAATTAACAAATCCGCTGACGAAAACCTTTTCTCAGCAATTTGAGTGAACCGTACATAGTTCGGGTGTGGGACACTTGAGTGACTGGCTATGTGCCAAGTGGGAGATTGTTGGACAAAATGACCCATAGCGTCACTATTTGCACAGATCATTGTGTGTTGTAGCAAATTAACTATGTGACAAGGAAATTGCACTCTCATCATTTGTGATTAGATCACCATATATATATAAATGAAGAGAGGTCCATATGATTAGTTCCTGGATTGAGATGATATGAGACAGTATCAGTCCACGAAGGATTAATCATTAAATATCCTAGCCATAGTATTATCGAGACTGGACATCGATATGTGGAATAGGCTAGTATTGCACTTGTGTGCGTTGTGAGGGCACAACGCATAGTTCTCATATATATAAGTGTTGGATACTTATGCAAGTGCGATAGGAGGTCGTGTTTCACCGATGGTACGGGAAACAGCTTCGCTCTGGATAGACCCCTCGGAATCCCATTGGTATTATGTCTATGTGTCTATGGGAGGCCGAAATCAAGGTAGGTGTGTATAGTCTTAACCTGAGACTTGCATCGCTAATACTTACGATAATCGATAAACTTTGGTTTTGGTGGTAGGGGACTTTTAACAGGTTCTGAGTACACCACTTCTGGGTTTATCAGAGAGTCGTAGAGTATTGGGTGTGATGTCAAGACGGAAGTGTCACTTCAGTCATATTGGAGTTGATGTCACGCAGGATACGGTACTAGTGTTCTTGAGTGTTGCGCAACCTAATCGGGATATTGTGACAAGGTCATGTATATCCGATTATAGAGACTATGTTACCAGACATCCGATATGTGCTTCGGACGGGGAAGACACTTATCCAGCCCCAGCCCTAGCACGTGATTATCCGATACTGGACCGATATGCACAATACAATTGTATACTACGCTTGATACAGATCTTTGATATTCTTTAATGGATATGTCCGGAGAACTTGGTAGACTTGGTGCTTTGCTATGAGCGACCTTGTCTCGTAAATCGGTAGAACGTAGTACTTGGTACGTACGTGATTCAGATACTCCGACGACCGTATTTACTGTCAACTTATCCGGGGATCTCATGGGTCGCTTCCCGATAATCCACCGATGACGCACAACTTGCACACTTGAATAATCTGGGATTATATAGAAGAGAGAGAAAATTAATCTAGGATTAATTACGGAGATATTTTATCTAGGATAAATATCGTCTAAAGAGAGATAACGATTAATTTGGAATTAATCGGTAAATTAATATATTCGATATATTAAATGAAATTAGATTTCGACGCGGAATTAAAATTAGATTTTAATTCGGGCAAACGAATTAATTTAGAATTAATTCGTTAGCGATCTGAATAGTAATTTCGCTAGGCGAAATTAATTAATTCTCGTCCCGACGGAAATGCGTTAATTCGGAATTAGCGAAACCGAGCCCGAAAGTGTTTGCGGACACATTCGTATTTTGAAATGAGTGGTATCCGCAAATCACATCGCGATATCTCATCACTTGACACGAATAGATGATGGATGTATCTAGTCACCTTTATGGGATGATACATTGTCTCTATTCTCAATGTGTGATGATGATGAATTTTTGGAGGGCAGTGGACTGCATGCAGTGGCTTAATGGCAGTGCGTTTTTGGGTTCATTTGTCTTCAAATCGACTCAACACCCAATGTAAGTATTCCGCTATCTTCGTTGGTGTATTCATGCTTGATTTTCATGTCTTGTTTGATCTTGGGACCTAGATTAAAACCAAAGCCATGGCGCCTTATGTAGATGGTAAAGAGGCGCCATGGCGCCTTGAATAAGCAAAGGTATTGCCGCCATGGCGCCTAGGTCTCGGCTTTTGGCTGGGTTCATGCGTTGTGGCCCCTGGTGATTTGGTCCTTACTCCTGATGCTCCTGAAAGTTCCCAAAACATTGCAATTGTTCTCGGATCCATGTATTAATGCCCCTACAAATAAAACATGAAATAAACTATAAATGACATTTAAATATATCGAAATATAACAAAATAACAAGCTAAGAATGCCCGAATAAGTGGGTATAAACCACACTTATCAAATACCCCCAAACTTAAGGTTTTGCTAGTCTCGAGCAAAAGATAAAAATAAAAACTAAATTCAAATAAATAATTAAAAATAACTAAATTAAGTAAGCCACTTTTGTAGGGATCGCGATTGCATTTAGCGTATGCAACAAGCCTTTAAACCCCTAGGCGGCCCTGGTGGACGAGTTATAGTCTCGTGAGGGCTTACAGCGACGACACCCACAAACGGTCATTTACACACAATCATGCAAAAATATAAACAAATAACAAAACATAGTCTCGATAGTTGCACATAAATATATCCTCAAAGAAAGCTTATAAATGAAATTAGAGAACCTTCAAAGTACGCATTGCAACTCGAATCCAAGTTCTTGAATAAATTATCTAAGTTAGACTCACGGTGTGTGTGTGTGTTTTAAAGGTTCGGTCACAGCTTGACTCCCTAGTGGCCAACTCAATGATTTCGTTTAAAAATTAGAATCGATGGGTCAAACCAACCTAGATATCTCAATTATGCTCTATAATTGCTTTATTTCGTGCTCAGTATGGTATGATTTTTCTTTTCTTTTCTTGTCTCTTTTGCTTTTCTCTTTTTGCACTTTTTTTTCCAACTCACCTACCATTTAATGTAGCATTTCTCCTCATGGTGGTCCTAATACTCGCCCATGGGTAGCTTCACGCTTATCGGTTATAGGTGGTTTATTTTCTTTCTTTTGAGATATTTTTCTTTTTAGCTATACCATACTTCATAACACTAGCAAATCAAGATAGATATCTAAGCAACGATCATTCATCGACATGCAATTTCTTCAACTAGTCACCTTGTCAACTACTTAAGTTTTACTGCTAAAAACCTGTTTTTAAGTGCTTACGAGTCTAACATAGATCAGTTATTCAAGGCATCAGATAAAAGTAAATCGGGCACTTATCGTTTCTAAAATTTCACTCATAACAAACAATATCATCACAGGTTTATGCTTTACTATCAAAGACTAAAACAAATTTTTTTTCAATAAATTTAAACAACTAAATAGCAAGTAAACAACACATACACACACCCCCAAACTTAAAATTTGCATTGTCCTCAATGTAAGATAAATATCAAGAGCAAGAGTGAGGAAACAACACTACCGTGCATGGAGTTGATCAGACCCTCGCTGGTTAGAATTTGTTTGGTTGCGCGGGCGTTGTGTGTCTCGTGCTACCTGCATAAATAACATGCAAATTAATAAATAGCACACAATAAAAAAAATAAAATTAAAAGTAAAGAAAATAATAATAAAATAAATGCAAGGGTTGCCTCCCCGCTAGCGCTAAGTTTAACGTCTTCAGCCAGACGCAACCACCCAAATGGTCATGTGGCTCTAAACGTAGTGAACCGGGTAATCTCATCTGCTTTATTCTTTGGTATCCACCGATTCTTATGACATGAAAAAAGACAGCTTGGCAGGCTGTGGTGATTTATCCATAGATGATCCCTCAGGATATGTAGATTTCCCCTCAATTGGAAATTCTGGACTGCACATTCGGTAAAATTGGCTCGGCTTTCTTTTTAATCTTCCAGAAATTATCTCTAAGTGAGAACTGGCTTTTCTTTTCCTCTTTTTACGGACCTTTGGGAGTGGTTTCGAGTTTAGGTGCAGAGAATCTTCCTTTATGCATGGCTGCATTATGCTCATAGGCAGTTGAAATACCGATTCACCATGTCTGGTTTCAACTCCCTTTTCTACTGTATCTACCCTGTGACAGTCTGCATCACCTTGAGAACTCGGCGTGGCCCTGAAAACACTGAAGGTGACTTCTTCATCTTGACCTCTCATTATCAATTCACCTTTATTTCTTCTTTGTTACTGTTTCCTCCTGAAATACCATTTCATTTTCTTTACTGCCTAAGTCCTGAGAGGTGTGTCTCTAAACTCTTTTCCACTCCTACAGGTTATGATTTGACATTGCTCATTGGGGTTGACTTCAATATCACTCGGAAACACCCATGTCTGTTGATTGGCCATGGAAGAAACAAGCAACCCAATTTGCGCTTCTACAGATTTCATATTGTTAGAGTTCCTAGAACATGCCAAGGATCTAATAAGCATGTAAAGGTGTTCATAAATTCAAAATAAGTTGCGGAATATACTTATAATGAACGGATTTGAGCTTTAAAATTTTGAGAAGAGATCTCCAAGATCCAAGCTTTAAGTGATGATTCCAACTCTTGAAGTAGTTTCCCTATCACCTTAGTTGATTTCTCCAAGTGCTAGCTTTGTTGATTTTGCCACAAAATCAAAGAGAGGGAGACACCATGCTCACGCCCATTTGAGAGGTTTTAGGGTTTCTATTTTGTTCAAAGTGTTACAAGTGTGTTGGATGTGAAGAGAGAGAGAAGGCTTTTTGGTTTGTTAAAGGGTTTTACCCTTTTACCCAAAACCATGTAGTTGGGGTAATTTGGTTTCACCTAAACCAAGTGGTTGGAAAGTTAGTGGTTTTGGCAAAAATGCCAACTACCCTCCCAACTACCACATTAAAGTGGGCCCCCACATTTGAATTCAAAATTCAAATATCTCTACGAACATTTGCCGCGGCTCGGTTCCGTTTAATCCAATTAAACGAACTTTCATCGCTAAATAATTAAATCTAATTTAATTAAATAACGATGCCTCGCAAATATATTACGAATGTCGTCTACGAATTAATTCTAAATTAATTCGCTCGTTCGCATTAAAGTCCAACTTTAATTTCGTAATGAAATCCAATTCATATTAATATATCCGATATATTAATTTTAGCCCATACGAATAAATTAAATAGAAAAATCAAATTTAACTATTAAATTTATTCTACCGATTAATTCCAAATTAATCGCGTCTCTCTCTTTCCGAACACATTTAATCCCAGATTAAATAATACCTCAATTAATCCTAGATTAATTTTCTCCATCTTAATTAATCCCAGATTAACTTTCTCTCTTAATTAATCCCAGATTAATTCTAATTTAAATCAACTGTCATCGGTGAATCTTTTGGGAGCGACCCAAGAGATCCCTGGATATGTTGGCAGTAAATACGGTCATCGGATTATCCGAATACGTGCGTACCTTGTACCAAGTGCTTACCGATTTACAAGACATGGTTGGCTTCTAGCAAAGCACCGTGCCTACCCAATTCTCCAGAAATATTCTTACTGGAATATAAATCTATGTCAGGCGTAGTATACGTAGTATTGCGTATTGCGATCCAGTATCGGATTGTCACGTGCTAGGCCTGGGGCTGGAATGGAATGTGTCTGCCCCGTACGAAGCACATGTCGGATGTCTGGTAACTAGTCTCTATATCGGACATACATGACCTAGTCATAATATCCCGATGACTGCAGTACTTAAGAGCACTAGTACCGTATCCTACGTGACATCATCTCCACTATGACTGGAGTGATACTTTCGTCTTGACATCCACCCAATACACTACGATTCTCGATATACCCAGCAGAGGCGTACACGAACCTGTTAAAGCCCTGGACGACCAAAACTAAAGCATACCGATTGTCGCAAGTATTAGCGGTGCAAGTCTCAGGTTAAGACCAAATACACCTACCCTGATATCGGACTTCCATAGACACATAGTCATACTACCAATGGAATTCTGAGGGGTCTATCCAGAGCGAAGCTGTTTTCCGTACCATCGGTAAAACACAACCTCCTATTACACTTGCATGAGTATCATATACCCAAATATATGAGAACTATGCCGTTATGATCTCACATAACACTCACAAGTGTAATACTAGTCTATTCCGCATTATCGATGTCCAGTCTCGATAATACTACGACTAAGGATATTTAATGATTAATCCTTCGGACTGATACTGTCTCATATCATCTCAATCCAGGAACTAATCATATGGACCTCCTATCATTATACATCTAGGTGATCTAATCACAAATGATAAGAGTGCAATTCTTTGTCACATAGTTAATTTGTACAACAACACCATGATCTGTACAAATAGTGACGCTATGGGTCATAATTGTCCAACACATATTTGCCTCTATATTGCCCATTCGTGTTTCGATGTTATCCAGCCTTGACTCATTCTTCTCAAACCTCTCTGAAGCTGTAGCTACAAAGATGCTCATGAGGTCTTCTAAGGAAGGTTTCTGCTCAGCTTGTACTTGCTCAATTCATGCTCCTCTGTTGGGTAAAAGCATTTCATTAGCAGAATCAGCTCCAATAAATGGTTGGCTCATTTGATTTGTTAATACTGCTAGATGAGTCGTGAGGGATGATACTTCAGCTATCAGTGCACCAATTGGATCTGCCATTGCTTCTTTTCAAACTCACCTCGTAAGAAAAAAAATAAAAGATAAAGATAAAAGAAAAAAAAATAAAAATAAAAACAAAAATATAACTTAAGACAAAAATAACGGGAAAAAATAAAATAAAAATAAAAATAAAATTCTAAATTAAAATTAAGATTACTTGGTAGTAGTATTAATGTGAATTAAACAAACAATCCCCGGCAACGACGCCAAAAACTTGTTGTGATATTTTTATATCGTACCGCAAGTGTACGGTGTCAAGTTTTAGTATAAATCAGTGAAAGAGTGTCGAACCCACATGGATTGCGTTAACTCGCACTAAGTACTACAATTGATAATCCTAACTTTATTTAGAAAACAAATAATAAAGATTTATAATAGATAAATATAAAAACAATAAAATATGAGGAACTAATACGATAGAGATTCTGGATCCTGATTTCACCTAGTTGTCGCCTATGTATTTGTCATGTCAATTAATCCATGTTCAGTTATATTGTTTATAAGTCAAGACTTCTAAAATATTCACTCCCTCTCTCGAGTGCCGAGTAAAAATATCATTAATTATAGACTTCGATATCTCTATAAAAATCCATAGTTAACAACTCATTACGCGTTGTGATTTTATATTAACGACTTCAAATGACTACAGATTCTCTCGAACTCTATAAAACCCTAGGTCATATTCTCTAGATCCATTCAAAATCCCCTCTCTCGAGTGATAGATTCTAAACTTATATCATCATATTTGTGGCCAGCAAACACAAAACATTAAACTTAAAAGAATTTAAATAAATCAATAAAACTTCATAACAAAATTGATAAACACAATACAAGGTTCAAGCATCGATTACATCATTCTCCAGAATTAAGGAGTTAATTCATGAAAAAAGATAAAAACAATAATAAACAAGCCATGAATCTAATGGAAATCATTAGAGTTCTAAGAAAGAAACAAGAAGATAAAACCCGAATTGAATCTCTTCCTCCCCGGATGTCACAACCTTTGTCTCCTCTTGTCGCTCTTCAATCTTCTCATTGGATCTCTAAAAATATTTATTTATGTGTTTTGTGCAGTGTATTAGCCTCCCTCTTGAGTGTTGGACGAACTGTTATATTTATAGTGGAGGTAGGGAGTCATTGGGTATCATTAGGAATCTTTAAAACCCTAAAATTACTTTCCCGGATGGCGTCTAACTTTTCCTTCGCAAACTCCAAATAATTGGCGCCATGGCCTCGGGAAAAATGTATGGGGCATGTGGGATCTTGGGGCGCCATGGCGCCTTGGTGTATTATTGAGCAAGTGGTGCCATGGCGTCAATTTTGCTTTTCCTTAATGGCGTCATGGCGCCTTATGTAGATGAGTAAAGAGGCGCCATGGCGCCTTGAATAAGCAAAGGTATTGGCGCCATGTCGCCTAGGTCTCGGCTTTTTGGCTGGGTTCATGCGTTGTGGCCCCTGGTGATTGGTTCCTTACTCCTGATGCTCCCGAAAGTTCCCAAAACACTTGCAATTGTTCTCAGATCCATGTATTAATGCCCCTACAAATAAAACATGAAATAAACTATAAATGACATTTAAATATATCGAAATATAACAAAATAACAAGCTAAGAATGCCCGAATAAGTGGGTATAAACCACACTTGTCAGCTAGCACCAAGGGCAAAATACTCGTGCACTCAAGGCGTAGTCTTGTCGTTGAGTTTTTGGCTTTGGTGATGCATCTTTGGAGGCCACACACTTGGGTGGCTCTTTGGAACGTGGAAGAGCTTGCTGAGTTCGAAAAAAAACTTGTAGATTGGAGGGAGGACTGGAGGAATCTACGGTTCAAGTAAGTCTTTTTCTTTCTTTATTTTATTTAGAGTTCTTATGATAGTTAGCATGTTTAGGTTTATGTTCTTTGCATGTTTTATGAGTTTTATGCTTAGAATATATAGTAACATGCCTAGGCTTGTAGAATAATCAAAACAAATGGGTTTTGGGCAAAGGGAAAGCGGCATAATAATTTTGATTTTCCTCTGCGCACTCGCGGCCGCTTCCCTACAGTTGATAATACATATCAAATGAGCATAAGAAGATCAAATTTAATCAATATTATAAGGAATTCACAAATTTAAATGATTCAAAAAGAAATGAATAAAAATAACTTGTTACAAAATATTGAGATGCGTCTTAGGAGCGAAAACTCCTTACACTGTCATCTCTGAACAAGAATTCCACATGGTTAGTCAAAAATTTATTGTTGGTTTGTGTGTAATTTTTTTGAATAAAAACATAAAAGAAAATCAATACAAAATATTTTTTTTGTTTTACACTTAAATAAAACAAAGCAAAAACAACATAATTTTTTTTTTTTACATAAAACAACAACACAAAAACGAAAGTATTTTTTAAGAAAAACATAACAATGAAATATATAAACGAAAACTATCTAGTCAACTATTTCATCTCCCCAACCAAATTGAGACATTGTCCCCATTGTTTGAATAAGAAGAAATAGAGTTTAGAAGACATCACCTGATTAGTGTGAAATTGATAATTGAATCTATGACTATTTAAAAGAAAAAAATTACAGATTAAGATTCAAGTCCACTCTACGCTTCTTGCCACGATCGTTATCTGACCAGTCTAACTTGGAAAGAATTGGGTCGATTTTTGGTATATAAGCTAAGATTTGATCAATTAATTCATCGGCTTTTCTTACAATTATGACGATATCTTTTACCGGTTTCGAAATGAACCTAAGTCTTTTGGAATCCTCAAGAAATACTAAAAGAAAATCGAAAAAGTGATCAACATTAAGTAGTCCAATGGGTTTTCGGTGAATGTTCAAGTTCGCCTAGGACACACTGTGAATATTTCTTCTAACGTACCCAGCCCACCTGATGAAGCAATAAAAGCGTCAGCATTATTAATCATTTCAGTAAGTCTTTCAGACATACCTGAGACAATGTATTCTTCTTCATTTGATTTTTCGATGAGGTTTTCATCTGCCAAAGGTTTCGGAATGATCCCTAAAATGACTGTCACCTTCTTGCACGACCTTTGAAACACATCTCATCAATCCAAGATTGTCACTGCCATATAGTAAGTGCACGTTTCTTTTCGCCATAACTCTACCTAATTCTTTTGCAGCTTCAACAAATTTTGGTTTAGTTCCAGGCTAGTTCCACAAAACACACAGATAATATTGACTCGTCGTCTTTAAGTTTTCTCTATTTTTTTCTTATCTGGATGTGTCAAAGAGGGAAATGACGAGCTATATTTATGGTCCTGAAAAATTGTGAGTAATAAAAGCACTAGTACCTGCAAAAATGACAATTGTCAAATGAATAGTAAAATAGATCGTGAAAGTCAAAAAATTTAGATATTGTCAGCAAAATTAAAGTAAATGACATCAAAACAGTAAATTAAAGTAAAGAAAAATCAAAGCAATAAATTGAAATAATATGTATTGGTAGTTATGATTGTGGCTCACATCTTCCTCTGCTTTTACGTCCAGTAACAGCTTGAACGCCCTCTATGGGTTAGAGATATGTTTCCCATCCAATTTTCTTATAAATTTGCAAACATAGTATTTTAAAGTCAAATCTCAAGACTATAAGTTAGCAAAGTGTTTTTTTTTTAAATAAAAACACTAAACAATAAAAAATATAAAGATTTTTTTTTTTTTTTAAAAAAAAAAAACACATGAAAAACACACAAAAGTGAAAAAAAATATATTAATGTTGAATTATTACCCTATCTATTAAATTTTATTCACTGGCAATGGCGCCAAAAACTTGATACACTCACAAAGTAGTTTTTACTCCAAAGTATAAGAGTGTCGAAGTAATAAAATAACGTGATAAGTCCGGAGTCGATCCACAAGAAATAGATTTAGTAAAATAAAATAATAATTTGAGTGAAAATAAAAAGACTGAATTATTTGAAATGGTTGACAATTTTTAAATTGGACTGCAACAATAAAATAAAATGTTGGGGTTATGAGATCCACTTTTAATATTTCAACTTTAGAAATCTTACTTTTATAATATATAAATTGTCATTATTACTCAATTAATTTATTTCGGGAATTAATTATGCCAAAACATATAAAACCAGACATAAAGGCGGTGATAATATTTGTATATAATAAGTCCAATTAGGTACTCAATTATGTCAAATAAATAAAACCAGCCATATAGACGGTAACAAAGTTTGTCAATAATTAATCCAGATTTAAATTAAATGTTAGTCTTTATATTACAATTCATATATTATAATATAAGTGAAATTAATCTATATTATCATATTAAATACTTCATCCTTTACCCCAACAAAATGAAATTAGCTACTCATAATTTCAATAAAATCACATAAAATTTTATTACTAAAAGAAAAAGAAATTACAAGAAAACTTAAGAAAATAAAATACACAAGAGCTGAAATCCTTCACAAAATTTTAGAGAGAAACCTATGAAGGATGCTGAAAAACTAAGATGCTACCTCAAATGGCAAGAAATATATCACACACTTCTTTAATTTGTCCATGCATATTTTTTCAAAGCATGTAAATTTCTATGTATGCTTTGACAAATTATCCACATTTCCACCGAATATATATATATTTTGTCTTTTTTGTTTGTTTTTGTCTTTAATAATTATATATAACACATTTTGAATTTTTCATCAATTTCGGTCTTGAAAAACTTCAAAACTATAAATCTTGTCAACAACAAAGTTGTAGATATTTGAGTTTACTTTCATCTGGAACTAGAATCATCTCAATCTGATATCGGAATAAAACTTTAGGACCAAAATATGAAAATTGCACAAAGTTGGGAATTTCCAAATTATATACTGCTATAACGTCCTTTTAAGTTTTCGACCTCCAAAATCTAAATATCACGTACATTTTTTAGTTATGCATCCAAAATATTATTTCGCTACATAAGAATAAAAATATATAAAACATAAATTTAATTATTATTTTATAAATATGCTAAATTAAGAGGATTAATGAAACTATAAATGTAAAATAATATTTTTTTCTTTTAATAAATGTGCACTTTTTAATATTCATCACAAAACTCATTCAACCCCAAATATTACTTGATAAGTTCCAAATCCATTCAACCCCAAAGTCAAACACCACCCATCCCTCCCTCCAAAGATATATATATATATTATATATATATATATAATATATATATAATATATATATATATAATATATATATATATATATATATAGATATATATAAAAATCCATCCTCCAATACCACACCATCCCCCAAACAACCACACAACTTTTATTGTTTTTATTTTTTCCTTTCCTTTTATTTTATTTTTGATTATGGGTGTTCTTTGTAATGAATTTATTTTATATTGTAATGATCCTATGTTTTCTTTATATACCATGTTATTCCGCTTTTGCTCTTAAAATTTGTATTCACCAATTCCTTTTGAGAGGTTGGAAATACCGAAATAATACTAAATTCTGAATTCTTCTAGGGCCACAGTAG
>SKCR01026222.1:0-63140 GCA_019454045.1 Zanthoxylum bungeanum | reverse complement strand
TCTTTAAATGATATTGGAAGAAATCACAACCCTAGATAGTTTTTAATATTGAATTTTCTTAAAACCTATTTTCGACAATTTTATTTACTTGTTTTTAAATTTAGAATCGTCACCATTTCAAATCAATCAATCAACCTGTTAGATACTAGTAATCATTTGACCTCATAAAATTAATAGCTTAGGTATTAAGTCCTCGTGGGATCGATACATTTTATACTACTTGAACGATACGTGCGCTTGCGTTATACGTGTGTGTTTACGCCGGTCAATAGACTCCATCTCGAGGTTCATGGCTTTGAGCCATTCCTCTTTATCATTATTTTCCATTGCACTAAGATAAGTCAATGGATCATCTATACCATCACAAGATGTAACAACTTGCACCTCACCATTTCCTAGATAGCATTCACGTTGTCTTACAACCCTCCCACTACATCTAGGTGGTATGGTATCCTGATAAACTTGCATCTGACTTTCAGATGTAGAAGGTGTTATGTCTTTGTCAACATTTGAAAATGGTGTACTGGTCGTACCAGCAAGTAACTCCTCAAGTAACACTTTACTTCGAGGTTTGAACTCTCTCATATAGTCCTCCTCAAGAAATGTAGCATTTTTCGACACAAATACTTTATTATCTTCTGGACTATAAAAGAATCCACCCCTAGTTTCCTTAGGATAGCCTACAAATAGGCACACATGTGAATGTGGTTCCAACTTAGTAGTCTTGTTCTTTAGCACATGTGCCGGACACCCCTATATGCGGAAATGTCACAAACTATCTCTACGATCATTCCACAACTCTAAGGGAGTTTTAGAAACAGACTTAGAAGGAACTACATTCAGGATATACATTGCAGTTTGCAATGCATACCCCCAGAATGAACTATGTAGAGTGCTATAACTAACATTGATATTATCATGTCTAGTAGGGTTCGATTTCTCCTTTCTCTTTCTGCATCACCATTTTGTTGTGGTGTTCCAGGTGTTGTGAGTTGTGAAACATTTCTCTATCAAGGTATTCTCCTCCACGATCTGATCGTAGAATTTTGATGCTTTTACCTAACTGGTTCTCAACCTCATGACGATACTCTTTGAACTTTTCAAATGTATCTGACTTGTGCTGCATTAGGTAAACATACCTGACCTGGCGAAAACACACGCGTATAACGCAAGCGCACGTATCGTTCAAGTAGTATAAAAATATCGATCCCACGAGGACTTAATTCCTACTGTTGTTATTAATTATTGAATCTATTTATTTACAGATATCTAATTAAGAGAGAAGAGAATGATTACTTGATTGATTTGATTGATTGTAGAATTGCTAAATAAATAAAAAGACAAAAGAAAATACTAAAGAAAATAACAAAAGACACAAAGATCTAGGATTGTGAATCATTCTAATATCATTTAAAAGATGAAGTGGTTATTTCATGTTTGTGTAATAAATCAGTTTACTAACCTGGAACAATAATTATGCAAAAGCCTATGTCGATGGTCAGACACAAATATCTAGTTTAACCCAATTGAACCATATGTTTATGTCAACCAATTATCTGGTTTCATTAAGTTTAAGTTCCAATTATGGCTACCCCCGCCCGACAGGTATATGTCTATCTTGTAAGGAAATCTATTAAAGGGTTATCTATCCTCAAGGAAGATCGTGGGCTATTAAGTCTAAGGCTGATCAATCTTATTGGTGATCAGACAACAAGAAGCATTAAGCTTAAGACTTAATAAGTAAACCTTTAAACTACCCAAACTATAAAATAACCTCTTATAAACCGGTGATATTAGAATTCATCACAACCCTAGCTAACTAACACATAACTAGGGCTAGTAAAACTTAAAAGTAAAAGACATAAAGTAAAAATCTGAAAAGTAAAAGACATAAAGTAAAAATGCTGAAAAGTAAAATAAAATAAAATGCTAAGGTAAAAGGAATTACTTTTACTATTTACTATTTTAGATATCTCTCATAAAATAATATATAAACTTGAGATAATATTACCAACCGACCAATCTGGCGGTATCCTTTATTAGTCAGGTTTAAACATGGTTTAAATGAATTACCAACCGACCAATCTGGCGGTATCCTTTATTAGTCAATATTTTAAATAGTGAATATATTATTTTTAAGGGAGATTAATCTAAATAGTAACAGTAAAAGAATTACCTTTCACCATAGCTGGGGAAGTTACCTCCTCATGGTGAATAGTAAAAACTGTAAAAAGTAAAAAAAGTAAATTACTATATTAACAAAACGTAATTAAAATTATTTACAAAACTAAAAACTAAAAACTAAAAACTAAACGAAATAGAGAGATAAACTCTCTATTTACATCAAAGAGATGAGAGAGAGTGGTGCCTCTAAATTGAAATCTCGAGCTCATTTATAGGCGCAGATAGGCATCCGGCGTCGCGACGCTGAGGCCTTTGGCGTCGCTACGCCAGCTTCTGTCGACGAGGCACGCTATGGTTCGTCGGTTGCAGATTTTGGATAAGATGATAAGGTGACACGTGGCGAGGTTGTTGGAGACTCAATTATTGTGACACGTGGCGGCTTCTGATTGGTCGGCTAGATTCTTATCCGCCACGTGTCAGATAAGGATTAGATAGCTAATAATTGATGTTGACGTGGCGCTGATGTGGCGGTGATGTGGTGACACGTGGGAAAGGGACTGTCGGCACAGTAGGATTGCGACACGTGGCACTTCCTGATTGGCTGATGATGACGTGGAGGTGAGGTGGCAGTTTGACTTGGTCAACCTGGTGATGTGGCTGATGACGTGGCAATGACATGGAGTGACACGTGGCACACGTGGCGATGATGACTATCGGCACCGTAGGATGATGACACGTGGCACGGCGTATTTTAGCAGATCGGCTGTGATGGTGACACGTGGCACGACCCACGTTAGCAAAGTCAAACTTTTCTCAGATTCTGATTGTGGACCCGGCGCACGTTAGCACTGTTAGGCGCATGTTAGGCGTCGCGACGCTGAATGTCTTGGCGTCGCAACGCTGGAAATTACCAAAATGCCATTTTTCGTCCAATTTTCACTGTTTTGGCCCAAATCACCTCCAGAATGTCCTGAAACTTTATTTATCTACAAAATAACACAAAACACATCAAAATATTAACAAAACTCAAGAAACTATACAAAATATTAGGTTAAATGAGTGTGAAATAGTGATAGATTTACCACTCATCACACCCCCAAACCTAACATTTGCTAGTCCTCGAGCAAAATATAAATAAAATAACATAAACATCTTTAAAATAAAATTAACTAAGCCATTTCATAGGGATCACGGTTGCATTTAGCGTATGCAACAAGCCTTTAAACCCTTAGGTGTCCCTAGTGGACGAGTTATAGTCTCGTGAGGGCTTACAGCAACGATACCCACAAATGTTTTAAAAAAGTAAAAAGGTAGTGAAACTAATGCACACAAAAGAAAAAAGACAAGCGAAAAGAGAATAAAGATAGTGACTAATTAGGTGAAACTTCTACTCCAAGTTACTAGTTGTTTTGTTTCATTCTAAATTACCGAATAAGTAAATTCTCCGATTATTTTTACCATTCTTCATATACACAGCCAACAAAATATTAAACAACTCATTTTTGCCCCACACAGTCATAAGTGTAGTTGATAAGAGAGTAATATTTTGTCCTAAAGTTCTATCAGATTTCACACCTTTTTGTAGCAATGGAATAATTTTTCTGATTTTTCTGATTTTTTTCTCTGATTTTTTCTTTTTTTTTATTTATATACAATATCTTCCATCTATGTAACGAGTGTTAGGTCGGTGGCTCCCAAACCAATTGGCTTTAGGGCACCAGGTGTTAAGACACCCCTATAGACTTAATTACTCAGACTTCAGATATATATATTTATTCGGCAACATCTCTGATCCATGTAGCGAGCTTTGGGCCAGTGACTCCTAAACAGTTGGCTTGTTGGCTTTAGGGCACTAGGTGTTAAAAAACCCTTACAGACTTAATAACTCGGATCTCAGACGTTTTTTTTTACACCATTGCTTTTTTGAGATGCTTCCTCCAATTAAACTAGAGCACTGAATATTACAAACTTTTCAATTTTAGCTCATGTTCGTATGTTACTATGCCTGTTGATAATATATGCTAACTAAACATGTGAAGATCTATTTTAATCAGTTTTATGGAGAATTCACAAATTAAATAATTCAAAATGAAATAAATAAAAATTAACTTGTTTCAAAAATGGTATGATATACGTCTCAGGAGTGGAAACTCCTTACTCAGCTATCTCTTACCAATTTCACCTTTTTAGTCAAAATAAAAACACAAAAACACAAAATGTTTTTGTAATTTTTGAAATTTTTTTTGTATTTTTCGAAAAAATTTGGACTAAAAATAAAAATAACACACAACTAAAAACAAGGTACTGATCAACTAATTCCCTCCCCCAAACCTAAATGAGACATTGTCCCCAATGTCTTAAACAATAGAAGAAGAGTTTAGAAGATAATATCTGGTTAGCTGAAATTCTACAAGAAATTAAAGGTTAAGATCCAGATTAATCCTACGCCTCTTACCACGATCGTCCTCGGACCAATTTATCTTTGAAAGGATAGGGTCAACTCGTGGTTCATAGGCTATGAGTTGGTATATTAGATCCGGAGCAGTTCTGGCAGTAAAGAGTAGTTCTTTTAAAGGTTTTGACACGAACCCATTTCTCCGGGCATCATCAAGAAACACACAAAGAAAATCATAAAATCCATCAACGTTAAACAGCCCAATTGTTTCTGGTGTATGTTCAGGTTCGCCTAAGATAGCACTATAAACATTTCCTCCAATGTACCCAAGCCACCTGGCAAAGCAATAAAAGCATCAGCACGGTTAATCATTTCTACCAGTCGTTCAGACATACCTGGCACAATCAATTCCTCTCCGTTTGATGGTTCAATAAGATTTACTTCTGCCAAGGGTTTTGGGATGATTCCCAAAAACGTGACTGCCTCCTTCCTGTACAGCCTTTGAAACGATCCCCATAAGTCCAAGATTGCCTCCGCCATATATTAAGTGCATATTCCTTGCAGCTATGACTCGACCCAATTCCTGTGCTGCCTCTACGTATTGTGGCTTAGTACCAACACTACTACTGTAAAACACACAGATGTTTTCAACTCGTCTTCTTGAAGTGGCTTCCATTTTTTATGTATTTATTTCTCAAATCAGGATGCCTTCCAAAGTGCAATGACGAGCTGAATTTATAGTACCTGAAACGGGTGAGTAATAATAGCACTAGTATCTTCCATAGGAAGCTTGTTTAGCTAAACAACAAAATGAAATCGTGAAAGGTCAAAAAGTCTGGATCCTGTCTACGAAAATAAAGATAATTACAACAGAAAAGTGAATCAAAGCAATAATTAAGGCAACGGAATTGTGTACGCAATACACCACTCGTTTGGTATATAAATCCATTAGGATGCGTCTCAAGAATTAATTCTTTACTCAGCCATCGATAATGAATTGTTTCTCATCTTTGTGATTGCCAAACAACATTCCTTCTGTCTTAAAATGCTCCGTTTGTGCCTTTCCCTACAAAAATAACACAAAAAATTAAAAACTCTACAACATGTATACACAAAATATGAAAACAGAAATTACAACAAATTGCATGGGTTGCCTCCCTGCTAGTGCTAAATTTTTCGTCTTCAGCCAGACGTGACTGAAATCCATATGTCAAGGAGGTTTCAGCGTTGTTTTGGATGTCCGATTAAAGACAATCCCATGAGCGTTGCTTTTGAATGGTCTTTTCCAACGATAAGGTAGAAGAAATTTTTTTGTCCCATTTAGTGTTTGTGCCACCTTTTTTTATCTTTTTTGCTGCAGTGATTCCTGAAAAGAAAGAAAGAAAATCAGGAGGTCTCGTATGGTGCTTGACTTGGAATGAAAGTTCCATTCTGTCAAGCTTCTGGGTGATATTTTTGATTTGTACTCCCCGATACAGTGATGTTTCTCCTGAATTCACTGGATCTTCAATTTTGTCTGACAATTGCTCCTCCATTTGCTCTGTTTCTTGCTCCACCTTTTCTTCACAGATGAATATTAAAATTTCCTCGTTCAGTTCTTCATCTGTCATCTGTGAAAAACATGCTTCAAAATTGTCAACCTGAGGATGCAAAGATGTTTCAGACATTAGGTTTTCATCCTCTGATATGACTGGAATGGATGGTTCAGATAGATATTCTTCAAACATCATGGTAAAGCATGCTCCAAGATCTTCATTTTGAGGATTGAAAGTTTGATCCTCCGTCGTTGGTGCAGTTGGTACAAATAGATCAGCTTCAGCCTCGTCAGAATCTGAATAATATAAGTCAAATTGAGACTTTGCCGGTTCGGGCTCCTGAACTGATTCCTCTGGTTGTTGATAATGCTCAGCCTCCTCCTCTGTTGAAATGTCATTGTGAAATGATTGGTACTCGAAGGCTTCATCAGTGTCATCTGAAACTGGTTCTTGAGGTATGTAGTTCTGGTTTTCTGTGAATTATCTCATTTGATCTGTCATCTTCTGAATGAATTCTGATTGTCCCTGAATACTTTCAAATTGATTCTAGTTTGTTTCAAGCATTGTATCCAACTTTTATTTTCGTTTCTTGAACATATCTTCGAGCATGTTTAGCAACTGATCTTCCTCTGATGGTTCTGATTGTTGATGAAGATCATTTTAGGTGGGTGGTGGATAAGATGGAAAATGTGGTTCTGTGAAATATGATGGCTCGTCATACCATGAAGGATCTTGATAGCTCTGCCACCCTGGATGGTAGTTATATTCGCAATAATCTCTAGGGTGGTTACCATTACATATGTCACATCTCCCAATTGCGTCTTGTTGAGCAAATGTGGTATTGCTTGGTTATGACATCCAGTGAGAATTGTTGGGCTGGACAACAGGCCTCAGGAAACCGGACTGTTGCTCCCAGATTTGGGGTGTATCTTCTAGTAAAGCTCATGATCTCTCAATCTCCCAATAATGTTCCATTTTTCAATTACCTGAAAACAAAAGAATGAGATAAAAATTACAGATAAAAATAAAGAAAATTAGATACATGTAAATTAGATAGCTTCAAAATTAATAACTCAAGAAAAATAAGTCCCCGGCAACGGCACCAAAAACTTGACCTGGCGAAAACACACGCGTATAACGCAAGCGCACGTATCGTTCAAGTAGTATAAAATATCGATCCCACAAGGACTTAATTCCTACTGTTGTTATTAATTATTGAATCTATTTATTTACAGATATCTAATTGAGAGAGAAGAGAATGATTACTTGATTGATTTGATTTGATTGTAGAATTGCTAAATAAATAAATAAATAAATAAATAAAAAGACAAAGAAAATACTAAAGAAAATAACAAAAGACACAAAGATCTAGGGTAGTGAATCATTCTAATATCATTTAAAAGATGAAGTGGTTATTTCATGTTTGTGTAATAAATCAGTTTACTAACCTGGAACACTAAATTATGCAAAAGCCTCTGTCGATGGTCAGACGCAAATACCCAGTTTAACCCAATTGAACCATATGTCTATGTCAACCAAATTATCTGAATTCATTAAGTTTAAGTTCCAATTATGGCTACCCCGCCCGACAGGTATATGTCTATCATGTAAGGAAATCTATTAAAGGGTTATCTATCCTCAAGGAAGATCGTGGGCTATTAAGTCTAAGGCTTGAACCTAAAATCCCTATGTCTAGTTCGTTTTAGATTTACCACATCAATCTTATTGGTGATCAGACAACAAGAAGCATTAAGCTTAAGACTTAATAAGTAAACCTTTAAATTACCCAAACTATAAAATAACCCCTTATAAACCGGTGATATTAGAATTCATCACAACCCCATATAACTAACACATAACTAGGGCTAGTAAAAACTTAAAAGTAAAAGACATAAAGTAAAAATGCTGAAAAGTAAAAGACATAAAGTAAAATAAAATAAAATGCTAAGGTAAAAGGAATTACTTTTACTATTTACTATTTTAGATATCTCATATAAAATAATATATAAACTTGTGATAATATTACCAACCGACCAATCTGGCGGTATCCTTTATTAGTCAGGTTTAAACCATGGTTTAAATGAATTATCAACCGACTAATCTGGCGGTATCCTTTATTAGTCAATATTTTAAATAGTGAATATATTATTTTTAAGTGAGATTAATCTAAATAGTAACAGTAAAAGAATTACTTTTCACCCTAGCTGGGGAAGTTACCTCCTCATGGTGAATAGTAAAAACTGTAAAAAGTAAAAAAAGTAAATTACTATATTAACAAAACGTAATTAAAATTATTTACAAAACTAAAAACTAAAAAAAACTAAAAACTAAAAGAAACTAGAGAGAGAAACTCTCTATTTACATCAAAGAGATGAGAGAGAGTGGTGCCTCTAAAACTGAAATCTCAAGCTCAATTTATAGGCGCGGATAGGCATCCGGCGTCGCGAAGCTGAGGCCTTTGGCGTCGCTACGCCAGCTTCTGTCGACGTGGCATGCTCTGGTTCGTCGGTTGCAGATTCTGGATAAGATGATAAGGTGACACGTGGCAAGGTTGTTGGAGACTCAATTATTGTGACACGTGGCAGCTTCTGATTGGTCGGCTAGATTCTTATCCGCCACGTGTCAGATAAGGATTAGATAGCCAATAATTGATGCTGATGTGGCACTGACGTGGCGACACGTGGGAAATGGACTGTCGGCACCGTATGATTGTGACACGTGGCACATCCTGATTGGCTGATGATGACGTGGCGGTGAGGTGGCAGTTTGACTTGGTCAACCTGGTGATGTGGATGATGACGTGGCAATGACATGGAGTGACACGTGGCGATGATGACTATCGGCATTGTAGGATGATGACACCTGACACGACGCATTTTAGCAGATCGGCTGTGATGGTGACACGTGACACGGCGCACGTTAGCAAAGTCAAACTTTTCTCAGATTCTGATTTGTGGACCCGGCCACGTTAGCACTGTTCGGCGCATGTTAGGCGTCGCGACGCTGGAAATTACCAAAATGCCTTTTTCGTCCAATTTTCACTGTTTTGGCCCAAATCACCTCCAGAATGTCCTGAAACTTTATTTATCTACAAAATAACACAAAAACACATCAAAATATTCACAAAACTCAAGAAACTATACAAAATATTTGGTTAAATGAGTGGGAAATAGTGATAGATTTACCACTCATCAATGCCCATATCTGGAATAATCGTCAATGAAAGTGACGAAGTATTCAAAACCTCCTCGGGCTTTTACATTCATCGGTTCGCAAGCATCAGAATGTATTAGCTCAAGAGTTTCTTTGTCTCTTATCCATTTTCCAGTAAAATGTCTCTTGGTCATTTTGCCTTCTAGACATGATTCGCAGACAGGTAAAGTACCAAGTTTTAACTGATTTAAAACTCCATTCTTAATTAGTCTATCTATCCGGTCAAGGTTAATGTGACCAAGTCTAAGGTGCCATAAATAGGTATCATCATGAGAAATCTTTTGCCGTTTAGTTTTAGATCTTTCAATCTTAAACATTTCAGTATTAAGCAGTGATTCATGCATTAACGGCCTTAATACATATAGATTATTTTTGGAGTTTCCCGTGCATATATTTAATCCATTTCTACTAATAATAACTGACTTATTATTAAACGAAACAGAAAAACCACATTCCATAAGTTTTGTTACAGAAATCAAATTCCTGCGAAAACCAGGAATATATAGCACACCATTCAAACATAAATAACTTTTATTAAAATTCAAATTTGAAACTCCCTCTGCTCTTGCTAAAACAGCATCCCCTGTCCCAACTCTCATGGTAAAGCTACCTTCAGTAAGGTCCCTCCATGAGTTAAGTAGCTGCAAAGAACAACAAATATGGTTAGTGGCACCAGAATCAACAATCCATATGGATTATCATCCTCCACCAAAAGAGACTCAATGACAAGTAAATCATATTTACTTGTATTCTTCTTCTCTTTAAGCTCTGCAAGGTATTTTGGACAGTTCATTTTTCAATGCCCTTGTTGTTCACAATGGAAACATTTTCCTTTGGTATTGGTTCCTTTGGAGCTTTTATTGTTCTTCTTTTTCATTGGTTTTGCCTTTGCCTTCCAATTGCCTTTCTTCTTCTTCTTTGCAGATTTAGAAGATTCGGCAACATTTTCCTCTGCATTAGGCCTACGAGGACCGTTCATAACAGACTCGTAATTGGTGAGCTCATTCAGCAGTTCAGTCAATGTGAAAGTCAACTTGTTCATAGAACAATTGCTCTTAAACTGCAGCAAACTCTTCGGAAGGGTTTCCATGATCATTGTCACCTGGCTTTGCATATTAATACGTGCACCATGGGTTTCAGCCATATTAAGATGAGCCATCATCCTTCACACATGGTCTCGGACTGATGTGCCTTCCTTCATTCTAGCGGTAAATACAGAGGCAATTGCCTCATGTTGTTGCCGGTCTGAAGGTTGCCCAAACATGTTCTGTAATGACTTTATAATCATTGATGTTGTCGCCATAGGCTCATGCTGTGCAGCAAGAACCTCAGACATGGATGCTATCAAATAGCTATGGCTTTCTCATCAGCTTTAATCCAATTATTATAGGCATTACGTGCAGCTCTGCCAGCATTAGGTGCTGGCTCAGGAGGACATTCCTCCATTAGGACAAATTTAAGGTCTTCACAGACCAAGATAGAATTCATGTCACTTTTCCATTTAACATAATTATCCCCGGTTAATTTTTCTTGTTGTTTGATAATGCAGATTATTACAGATGCCATGGCTGAAAAAATAATAAACATGCATTCAATATTCATTTGTTGCATATTAAAATTGTCAAACATTTAGGCATAAAATTAAACATGATGCATGATCAATGTATAATGAATTAGAAACTTAAAAGAATTACTATGCCACTATTATCTATCATCCCACAAATAAGTGCCGCCGTAGGGTAGGTCAAGTATTCGCATGATAGATTGAGACATTCTCAATTGATTAATATATCTGAAATAACTCTTATTCCTATATTAATCAACTACCGTTTTTTTGATCAATGAAGCTTTGATTAACAACTTAATCATTCCTTTGTGAGTGTGACCCATTATTTCGGAACCATTAGACTTAAATAGTGAAGTGCCGCCGTAGGGTAGGTCAAATCACCAGATACATCTAGAGTCCCTATCCTTTCGGAATCAAAACCTGATATTGACCCAAAAAGGACACCATCCATAGGGGGACGAAAGCAAAGCCGTCTCGAGGCGCCTATTGAATCTCACGTTTCTGGATAACAATGGAGGTCGCGGGATATATTGTGGTATACCCCTCTCACACTCACTATTAAAAAAGTAAGGTTTCTATCTCACTAGTATTTTATGAATCTTAGATTATGCTCGGCTAAATTCATAACCTTAATTAATACTAGTTGATGATATAGTGATTTAACCAATTTTAACTTTTAAAATTTTATTCACTAATCCCGATTAGTCTCTACTAACCAATAAACTTAATTAAACTAATTTAATCAAGTTTTCTTAAGTGATCTAATCAATTTTAACTTTTAAAAATTAGTTCACTTATAGGTTTTAAAATTTTAGAATTCAACTAATGGACTATATGTCATCAAACCATTTAATAGATTAAAAGTATATTATTTACTCCAAAGGTACGTGGAATTGTATCCTGAGTGTAAACCAAATTACCGTCCATTCGGAAGCGGCTATGGAATTTATATTCGGGTTTCCATCCGATATACCAAGGAGAATAATGTACTCATAATGTCCATTTGTTCTTAAACTTGAATTCGTAATTTTTAAACCTTTAAACTAATTAATCTTATTAATTCGTTAACATGCATCTTATATTCTAATTTAACTTTTAAATTTACATAAAATCATATTTTATGACTTGAATATCATGCATGTCTACATGTTATGGCATGTGAAAATGCAAGAGTCGGCACCCTAGGCTATATGACATGTTAATAAACAATTTAAAACACATATATATATGCCCAGGTCTGGGCTGAAAATGTTCGTGTAGCATTCTTTGGGAGTTCGAACGTTTCCAGGCAGTAGCCAAACGTTTGAGTTGCGTTTGACTGGAGTTCGAACGCTATCGGTCTGGTGTTCGAACACAAGAACTTCATTTACTCCGTTCCGGAGCTTCCGGACTCCGTTTTGGTCCCCGTTATTTTTCTACAGACTCGTAACGGAATGAAGTTTCACATACATACATACATTGCATTAATTGTGCTCTTTTTTTTTTAAAAAAATACTAATCTAATTAGTACAATAAATCCAATGCATCCTTTGGTCTTCAAATCTTGCTCAATGGTATGTTGTTGAGTTCTTCGCGGAATAGGTTCGTAATGAGTCCTTCGCGGCATCGGCTCCACCAAGTTACAAGTTGAGTTACAAAATAAACTTATTACAAAGGAAATGAACTTACAACACTTTAAAGAATATGACCTTATGGTCTTACATTTCCAATACTGAAAATAAGAGCTGGAAAAATTAACGATCAACGCAATACATTCATCATATGAATCAAAGTAAACATTCATCACATGAACATTAAAAACCATTCATCTCATGAATCTAATTGTGCCTACTCATCACAACATGCATATTAATAATTTATATCTAATATAAATTATTAAAACTTAAACTTAAAAGGAGAAAGGGTTAAGAAAACTTTTCAACCTTAAGATCTCGATGCCAATTGTAGGAAACGACTTTCCTTAGCGCGGCAGAAGTTGCTTGTGGTGGCATCGGGTCTAGTATGGATCTTCAAAATTTTCTTTGCCTTCTCCCTTTGTTGTAGTAGCCAAAATCAATCCTTTGGTGTCCAACACTTGGATCAACCACTCGATCTTCCGAACTATGACTCGAAACCAACAAACCGAAGTGTGGGTTTCACTCACAAAGATTAAACCTCGAAATTATTTAGAGATTTAAGATGTCACAATGGTGTTTGGCTTTAGGAATTTCACAACACTTGTGAATGCTAGAACTCTCTATATTTTCTCTCAAATCTTTTCTCACAACAATTGTGTGAATGAATGCAAAGTGTTAAAGTTAGGAAGTGAGAGAAATGGTAGAGATTATATTCTCTTACACAAGCCAACTAACCTTGTCATTAAGCATCTAATGCTTTCTTGCAATAGCCAACACAAAAATGTGAATGCCATACCAAAGCATAAGAAATGTTAAGCTAAAAATAATGGCTTTGTCATTAAGCATTCAATACTTTCTTTCAATGGCAAACACATAAATATGGAGGCCATACCAAAGCATAAAATGCATTAGCTAATGACAAAACTATTAGGTGTATCCAAGCCACCTAATAGACATAATTGCTTGGATGACATGGTAAGCCATATGGCTTTGTCTCCAATGGTAAATAAAAATCAATATATTAATAATGATTTATTTACCTTCAATTATGTTGTAGTAATTATCTCATAATTATTACTAACTTGATTATCACATAATCAAGACTTGATTATCTCATAATCAAAGAATTCTAGAAAACATTAAGTTAAACTAATTTAACATAGTTTTCATTTGTGACAATAAATATTATTAATCTTATTAATAATATATAAATAAATATAATGTGAGCATATAATTAGACAATCTAATTATATTAGCTTTGCTACAGTTAATCGAGCTAGCACGGGGACCAAATGGACCTACGGTTCCGAGCTCCAATAATTCCAAAATATTAATTAAACTCTTTGATCAAATATTACGAATTATTAACTCCGCGTTATTCCACTAAAAACTCGAAGTTGAACTCCCGTTACCGTAGATGGATTAAATAAACCGAACATTTTCGGTGTCCATCGATATAGTCATTACATATGGATATAGCCCTTCACGAATATCTCATAAATCGAGCCGGGTCATAAGTCCGTTAAACCCCTCTAAATATTTTGTCTCTTAAGCACCATTGATTCTATAATGAACAATTAATTCATAATAATTATGAATAAAAAAATACTTTCTATTTGTAATAGAAAAGTTGAGCGCTCAAATTGTTCAAGTCTCGAATCAACTCTTAAAAGAGATATTCATCTGCTTCTCGTAAGAATGAGTGAATTCAATATCTATGTAAAATGTTCCCAACTACATACCAAATCATATCCCCAAAATACGTAGTTATTGGCTGGGAATGCAACACCAACCTCACCATAGTAAATCAAAGGACATAACCTGTCATGTAGGAGTTCGTGGTACACTCAGGATTAAGATCGAATCCATTTATGACCATCTATTAGATAAAATGAATTTCTTCGGTTAACGGATATTAAAAGAAATTTGTTTTTATCTGAGTCCAGTCATATATGATCTTATCATACAAGGTGCCTCCATTCCCATGTCACTACATGAACGATCCTGGATCAAGATCGTCATACAAGTATAGAATGGACCGCAGCTATAGATAAACCACAAACAAAGTACCCTCCTTGTTCGCTCTCTATGGACTATTTAGATTACTAACTTTAGACTTAAATCTTCTTGTGCATCAAACATACACTAAGTCTAAAGGTACAAAGACAATTGGACAATATGCGATATAAATCAAACAACTTTGATAAAATGAATAATGCATTTATTATTATTACAAAAATCAATTCCGTTTACAATACATGAAGCTCTATGACATAAATCTCAACAGTTCCAAGTCCAGTGGTGTTCTAAATCCATTGGCGTTCCAAACCCATCGGTGTTCCAAATTTGTCGGTATTTCAATTCCATCAGCATTCCAAACCTATCGGTGTTCCAAATCTGTTGGTATTCCAAATCTAATGCGTTCCAAACCTATAGATGTTCCAAATCTGTCGGTATTCCAAATCCATTGGAGTTTCAAACCTATTAGTGTTCCAAATCTGGTTGTATTCCAAATCCATTAGTGTTCTAAACCTATCGGTGTTCCTAATCAGTCAACTTTGTTTCATCTTATGGGGCGGTCCCTGTTGGGGTTGGTGCTCAGAGCGCCAATTCCTCATTGTATTTCATTGTAAATACTCTTGTATACGTTTTATTATGAAAAATAAGTAGTTTCTATAATATAATATATCTTCTTATATGGTAAAGACGTAATTGACCTTAGAATGATTAGTCATGATGCAGTTGTAAATGCGTCGAATCTGAAATTGAGTTATGTCATGACGTTGTCATTCTTAGACAGTTTCTGGTCAAGGTTTACAGTACTTGGTCAGTAAAGTAAACCCGTTGAGACTGATACATGTCGTACACTGGAATATATGATTCCAATGGTTTCTCAATGAACCATGAGTCTTGGAGACTCGTATAGATGTGTAGGGGTTTACAACGGATAAACACTGAATGACTCACCAAAGATTCTTAATAGATGGTACACCAACGTTAATAAGAATCTTCTCGGGTTGAGTAGCATTTGTGATTCTTCGACTTGAGATACCATTGTGGGCACATGAGACATCTTCCACACTTAGATGGCAGTCATGTCACCGATTTATTCAGATCAGACCTCCGTCTGTTCGTTGGATGTGGACAGATCCTCAGGGTGTCCTTTGTGTGTCGAGATAGGACCCGTCAGTTCTGTTAATAGAGCATAGGTAATCCATATATGATTAGCAATCAGATAAAACCATGGGCCCGTGGTACACTTTACAATTAAGTTCTAAGTGTTCTTTTAGAGATTGCTAATAGAGACATTGACAGGATTGTTCCTATAGAGATTTGACGTTTACATCTATATCTCTGGGATATATCCGGATACCTGTGACTGAGGAATTAAACATATGCCATGACCTCGACCTGTATGATTTAGCGAGTTTATCTGTGGTAGTCGTAATTTACGGGTGGGTAAATTATGGACACGAAATTGGATTTCATGACGGATATGCCTGAATCTAGAGAGTCTCACTAGTGAAATATATTCGTAGAGCACTAGGGTAAATTTTATGAATAATACTGATTATTTATAAGTCGTTTAAAGGTTAAACAAAAATACATGCGAATGTACCTAATGGTCATTTCCTAATTATTGTGTATTTGTATTTAATGAAAGATTTTATTAAATACACATTAATTAAATGTCAAATTGTGATATTTGACATATATCATAATATATATATATATATATTTGGATATTTAAAGTAAATATAATACATATATTTAAAATATTTATATTTAAAATATTTATATTTAAATAATTATTTAATTATTTAATTGTTAAATAATTAAATTAATTAAAATATAATTATCTTAAGTTTTGATATTTTTGGAGATGCCTTGAGTTTCTTTATTTGACTTGTTGAAAATCATTAAATTGTGTAATGATCAAAATTGCAAGTTGATAAAGTAAACTTTAATTGGAACAAAAATATCTATATATCTATATATATTGCTCCCAATTTTCGGCCAAGGGCAATTTTGGGGAGTATATATTGTTTTGTTTCATTTTCATTAGGTTAAGGTTAACAAGTTACTAAAAATAAACACAAAAGAGTTGAGAGCAAAAGTTGAAGAACAAAAAGAAAAGGCTTGGAAATATTTAATTTTGTAAGTTTTTCTTTAAACCTCTCAACTAAGAAAATATTCTATCATGCTTAGCTTCAACATGTGTTGCTAGGATGTTGTCTCTACACTTTTAGTTTGTGTTTTAATTGGTTATGAACTTGTTTGAAAGATGAAAGCATGTATGGTATCCAAGTGAGCTTGAAATGGTTTCATAAGCTCTCTTTTGATTATTTGATCATCCAGTTGCCATTCTAGAGTTGCTAAGCCCCTCATTGATGACCTAGAATTATTCTTGAGGTGTTTCATGATGGTGAGACTTGTTTGTTATGGTAAAGTTTGAATTAAAGTGTTGAATTTAATTGATTTGGTAAAATTTATCAATTGATTAAATTGTAAAATTAGGGTTCTTAACCCTTTCCAATTTGAGGATTTTCATATATGTGATGTATTATGGTGTGTATATGATGCATATTAATTTTTGAGTTGATTGGATTTGATCTTAACATGTTTTGAACAAAAATAGACCAAATTGCAAAAATTGAAAAAATTAAGGGTGTGTTCGACAATTACAACATTTTTGGGGATTTTATTGAAATCTGATTTTGATGTGTTAGACATGTTGGAAATCATTTTAGAAATGATTTAGAATCATCCAAAATTGTATTTGACAATTTAAGGACTAAAATGATCAATTTGCAAACTTTTGGGCCAATTCGGCAATTACCAAGAAATTTAGTTTCTTGTGTAGAATTTCAGTTTTTAAGTATTGGGTAATTAAATAAATAAGTTTATTTAATTGATCCAAGAAAAATTATTGAAATCAGAAAATTTTGATTTTCCGCGTTTCCGCTGCGTTACCGGATTTTCGCCATAAAACCCCTACAGTCCCTTCTAAAATCCCTCTGTTATTTGAGGCTCGTTTTGCCTCAAGGTATTCAAAAGTCTACTTCTATTCCAAATATTTTCTTGATCCCAAGACTTTTTAAAAATCACTTATGTTGTTGTTCCCAAAATCTAGTGGCAGAAGTCACTCCCAGTTACTATATTCAAGCGGGCCTCGCCCCCAATATTCTTTCTTAGGTGAGCTTCGCCCCCCATTTCTTGTCCTTTTGACTTTGGTTGTTTCGTGTCCTGGAGGCTTCAACTCTTGACTTCAATTGAGCATTCTGTGTCTTGCTCTACTTCTTAAAGTCTAACGTTTGTTCAGATTTCCTACAAAAGAAATGTTATATATATATATATATATATATATATATATATATGCATGTATGTATTTATGCAAATGATTTCTAACTATATACATGCTCTTCGTCTTGACAAAACGTAGGAGTCTTTATTCAAGCTGCCCTTCAAGGCTCTCCAATCATAAATTTTACTTTACAAAATATATTTCACATCATGTAATGACTCTTTGTTTGTTCTCAAAATTTTTCTCGATATTCCATCTCTTTCAAATTTTGAGCTTTGTCTAAAGACAAAAGTCAATTTTAATAAAGATTTCACCATTCGAATGCTTCTCTATGTGTGCGTGTGATTCTTTTATAAAGAATTGCGTGTAACTTGGATAAGTTTATGCTGGCGTCAAGTGTAGATTTTTACTAACATTTTAGTTCATTTTATATTTTCTTTTGCTAAGGAAATCTAGCATTTAATTCAAGACTAAAAGTATTTTCGAATTTCTCAAATTTTTATCTTATGTAAGGTTCATCTGTATCTTCCTTAAGTAGTCAAATTATCTTTTGACATAAAGACTGTACATTTGTGATGCAAGCCCATAGTTACTCGATAATTTCACCAACTTAAGTTGCTTTGCATACTCAATATTTGAGTTTTCATTTGACGTAAAAGTACTTGTGGGGTTCATGATACTCATGGTTACTAAACAATTCAAATAGCGGAGCAGTTTTGTGGGATTCACCTTTTTCTTTTTCTTTTTTCTCGTCTTTTTCAATTTTTCAATTTCTTTTCTCTTTTTTTTTTTTTTTTTTTTTTTTGCATTAGCTCCTTAACTTAGTTTTATCTTAGCCTTAGCTTTTAGAAAGGGATAAAATGAGTGTCAAGTGTCTTGACCATCTTTACAAGTGAAGTTTAATGTGCATTTGTGGATAGCATTTTGCTAGTGATTCCAAAGTTCAAAATTGATTTAAGGATTTAGACATGCTTATCTTTTGGTAGGAGTCAAAAAATTTTGCAAAACCAAAATTATTTCTTAAAAAAGTCATTACCTGATGAAAGGAAAGAACATTGATGGAAATGCAATAATTTGGAACTTAGTCACCACGAGGCTTTTTTAGGATCTGGTATTTTACCAACGTCGATCAAATTTGGATCTCATGTCTGAGGGATGCACATCCGTCTGTTTCATGGGTTCGGTAGTGGGTTCGGCACAGGCTTGGGATCCAACAATTTTAGAAGGCATTTTCTTTCAAGCTCATACAGAATCTGACACGTAGGTTTCCCAAGGTTGGAGAAATGTCTGTTTAAGTACATAAATAGACTTCTTGAGCTTACAAACCAAGTTTAAAGTCTCACTGGATACAGAACCCTCTGGTTGTTCCATATAGATATCCTCTTCAAGGAATCCATTTAGGAACGCGATTTTCACATCCATCATCCATATCTCATAATCGTGATTTGCAGCGATGGCTAAAAGTATCATAATGGATTTTAGCAAGGTGATTGGTGAAAAGTTTCCTCATAGTCAATCCTAAAATAATTATTTCTATGACTTTAACATCCAATGTCTCGCCATTAACAACTCCAAGCTAGATTCCCCCTTTGTTAAGATTTCTTTTAACCCTCATGACCTACATGGAGTTGCAAATATAAGTGGAACTGCCGGTGTCAACACCCAACCACTATTTGTATCTAAGGCTTACGAGATGTCAATAATAGGAAAATTAGAAAGCGTACCTGAGGGTCTTGCATTTTCTTTTATCTATGGACAATCATGTTTCCAGTGTCTAGACTTCTTGCAATGCAGACATGCATCACGAGCTGTTGTCGAACTTGTAGTTTTATATTTTACTGGTTTCATAAAGTCTTTTTTTGCTATCTTGTTCTTTCCCATTTTAATTTTCTTTGACTTCCTATAAGCGTTTGAAGAACTCTCTCCACCATGAAGGTATAAAGTGGGATTCCCTTTCTTCAAATCATGTTCCGCCGTGTGCAACATGTTATGAAGCTCTTCATAAGTGGCTTGTATCAAATTCATGTGAAAGTTTATCACAAAACCATCATGTGTACCTGGTAAAGAAGATAGAATAAGATTTCAACCTAGTCTTTCATATATCATAATGTCACGTCGTTCCAAATATTGGATCTGGTCAATCTTGTTCAAAACATTAATTCTAACCGCCTCTCTATCCTTGAATGTAGCATGGAATAATTCCTTGGATCTTTGATATATCTAAATTTCTTGATTTACTTTGAACAACTCTTTGAGTGTTCTCATAACGCTCCAAGCATAAGGCACTTCTATTGTAACGACCCCAAATATTTTTAGTTCGGCTAGAGATGCAGGGGATTTTCTTTCCCGAGTTAGTAAATAATTTCTGGATCGACTAGAAACAACGAACATTTACCTAATTATAGGCCCAACTTTCTTTTGTTTTTTTATTAAGGCCCAACTAAATTAAAGAGAAAATAAGAAAGAAACCCAAGGCCCAACAACTAACAAGCATAATTACCTACATTTTTCTAGAAATTGACTAAGTAAATAAAAAAAAATAAATGCTCTCATTTCTTGGTTTTGCCGTGACAGTGAGGAGAGAAAGAGGGAGCTTGTAAATTTTCTTGGCAAAGACTTAGCTTAACAAGAGTATTTCATCCAAATAAATCTAAAAGAAGATAAATAAGATCATGGTGCTTTGTTAAGGAAGAAAGAAGTTGAAATAAGGAAAGGTTACTTGACCCAAATTTTGGTGTTTTGAATTTTGATGGTTGGATGAGTGAAGTGTATTGTGGACTCAATGATAATGTAGTTTGGGGGTGTTTTGTATGAAGGAATTGATGTATGAGGAACTTTTCATGTTTTATTTTTAATTAAAGTAATAGGAAAGAATGATAGAATTTTGGTAAAGATGAAAGGTTGGGGGTGTCATTTGATGATTAGGAAGTCCTAAAGATGTAGTATTTGTTTGGGATTGTGTGGGAATGGATTTGGGGGCTAACCATGGAGAAGCAAAAATTTGGTCCTGGAATTAGTGTCGCGTCGCGACGCGTCAAGCTCGCATCACGACGCAAACGTGGCAGAGGCGTGCATTTGATTAACACGGGTGCGTCGTGACGCAGATGGGACCGGCGTCGCGACGCGAACCCAAAAATCAGATTTTTTTCAGAAGTCGAAATGCGTAACTAAGGGTCTGATTTTATTTTACATTTCATTTAAGGAATAGAAAATATTCTAAGGGAGTAATCCAACTAGGTTAAGGAACTTATTTTGATTTCGAATCATATTTTTTAACTTATGATTCTAACTCAATGTATTCCATATAGATACTCATCAGGAGCCACGTTCGCCTCTAGCGACATAAAAGGAACTTGACCGGACTTCAAATCTGTGAGTGGAGATTCATTTTTCTTATGAATTGATTTATATTACTTGTTTTTTATTAGGATTTGTTTCAAGACTTATTTTTAAGGCTTTAGGGCATTGGCCTTATTAAATTATCAGTTACTTTTTTATGTAAGGTTTTATTTGAAAGTTTTAAAGTTTAAAAGCAATACTTTTATGTTTTTCGAGGCATGGGGGAAAAACCCACCTCAGCTCTTACTTATGGAATTGACGGACAGAGATCGTGTGCACACGTAGTTCAAGGCTAGGGGATGGCAATACGTAATGCCCGTAGACCCTAGTTTCAGAGTTAGGTAGTAGCATGGATCATCACTACCGGTTATAGTTCAGTGGCTTGGGGGACGGCGATACATTACGCCCCAAGACCACTAGTTAGGCGTATGGGGGGACGGCGATACGTAACACCCTCATGCGTCAAGTTTTCCATAATACCAGAGATTTTCTTCATAGAAAGTTTTTAGAAAAGGCTTTTCCTCAGCTTTAAAAAAAATCAGGTTTCAAACAAAGTTTTCAAAAGCATTTTAAGAATAAATGATTTTACTCTGATATACTGATTCAGTTTCTTATTTTGTAGCTCCACTCACTGAGATCATCAGGACTCACCCTCCACCACTCCCAAGTTATTTTGCAGGATTCATCTTTTGGTGAGCCATGTGCTACTTTTGGAGACCCAATTCGAGGACAAGTGTTATGATGCAGTCACTAGCCAAGGGGTCCACTTTTTCAGATCTATATTCATATAGAATTTAGATCTCTATGATGTCATTTTCTCATATCACACACATGTATTTGATGATGTACATATGCTATATATACTTTATATACTCTCAGACATGTATATATGCATATATTTCATTTCTTGATCTCACATTTAAGTTTATTTAGGTTATTAAATTGCAAGAGTGATTGAGTAAAACATTGCATAGCATTAAGATATGAGCAAGTGTTCTAGTGCATGAGTTAGAGGCTTAAGCGACAATGGGATCTGTTGCTTGTCGGTAACATTCTCGTATTGGGGATGTTACAAAGATGGTATCAGAGCATGGTCTAGGGAGTCAATGACTGTAGTAAGGGAGTAGCAGTGGCTTGTATATGTAGTATACCTGGGGTACTACTATATATAAGAGGTTGTTTACTCTGTTAACCTTGTCTTGAGGCTTGTCTCATTCTAATCACTTATAATTCCTTTATATGTGATTGATCATTTTCTCTCTTAATTTCTTAGATTCCATGCCACCCAAGGGAATGACCGAAGTCAGGGGTAAACCCAGGCATGGTAGGGCACCTCAAGCATAGATCCAGATCAGATATCAGTAGCATCTCCCCATGAGCCAGATAGGGGGCAGGGGTGGAGTCTGTTTATGAGAGTGTTGTGGGGGAAGGTAGAGCTGCGCTAGTGGTTCAGCCTAATGACGCAGTAGTTGCGGGTGTTGGACAATTATAACCCATAGCATCACTATTTGTACATAACATGGTGTTGTTGTACAAATTAACTATGTGACAAAGGAAATTGCTCTTTTATCATTTGTAATTGGATTACCGGGATATATAAATGATAAAAGTCCATATGATTAGTACCATATCAATAGGATATGAGACAATATTAATCCATGTAAGGTTTAATCATTAAATATCCCCAGTCATAGTATTATCGAGACTGGACATCGATAATGTGGAATATGCTAGTATTACACTTGTGCGTGTTATGGAAACGTAATGGCATAGTTCTCATATATTTGGGTGTTGGATACTCATGCAAGTGTAATAGGAGGTTCTGTTTACCGATGGTATGGAAACAGCTTCGCTCTGGATAGACCCCTCGGAATCTCATTGGTAGTATGACTATGTGTCTATGGGAATCTGAATCAGGGTAGGTGTATTTGGTCTTAACCTGAGACTTGCACCGCTAATACTTACGACAATCAGTATACTTTGGTTTTGGTCGTCCGGGGCTTTAACAGGTTCAGTGTATGCCTCTTCTGGGTATACTGAGAATCGTAGTGTTTTAGGTGTAATGTCAAGATGGAAGTATCATTTCAGCCATATGGAGATGATGATCACGCATGGATACGGAACTGGTACTCTTAAGTACTGCAGTCGTCGGGATATATATGATTAGGTCATGATTATCCGATTATAGAGACTAGTTACCAGATATCTGATATATGCTTCGTACGAGGCAGACACAATTCCAGCCCTAGGCCTAGCATGTGATATTGATACTGGATAGTAATACGCAATACTATGTATACTACGCCTGACAAAGATTATATATTCCTTAAAAGAATATTTCTGGAGAATTGGGTAGGCATGACACTTTGCTAGAAGCCAACCATGTCTTGTAAATCGGTAAGAACGTGGTACGAGGTACGCACGTGTTCGGATAGTCCGACGATCGGATTTACTACCAACATATCCAAGAATCTCATGGGTCGCTTCCTGAAGATTAACCGATGACGTATGACTCGAACAAAATTAATCTAGGATTAATTATGAGAGAGAGAAAATTAATCTAGGATTAATTACGACGAGAATTTATCTGGGATTAAAATTCAAATAGTTGAGAGAGAACAATTAATTTGGAATTAATCAATTAAATAATATATTTGATATATTAAATGAAATTAGATTTCATGGCGGAATTAAATTGGATTTTAATTCGGGCGAACGAGTTAATTTAGAATTAATTCACGAGCGACTTTCGTAATAATTTTGAGAGGCATTATTATTTAATTTAATTTGATTTAATTAAATCACAACGGAAAATTCGTTAATTCAGAATTAACGAACCCGAGCCCGAAATGTGTTTTGAGGGCCCACTCAGATTTTGAATTAAGTAGGGCCCTCATCAAGTCACATCACTAGTCAAACACTTACCTTTATGGTGATGGAAGTTAGTGAGGATTTGTTGGTAACTGTAACTTACACAAGTTAGACTTGTGATAGACATTTTACTAACTTGACTTTTGTAAATGGATTTTGATTTTTAAAATCAATAATACATTAAACAAAATTGAAACACATCACACTCTCTCACAACTTGCAAAAACCGAAACCTTCTCTCCCTCTCATCTCCATCCATTGCCGAGAGTTGCTTCTCACAATATGAAGATTTTTGTTGCAATTTCTTCCAAAGCTATCACTTAAAAGGGTCTACAAAGGTGATAGGGAAACTATCCCCTTGAGTTTGGAATTCAAAGATTCAAGTTTGGAGCTAAACCATTCATACAAAGAGGAGCTTGGAGCACTACACAAAGGAGCAAAAATTTTATATTCTCTACATCTCGTAGCCGATCAAAGTGAGTATATTTCCACAACTTACTTTGTTAATTCACACAATTTTATGCTTAATAGATCTTTGGCATGTTCTAGGAGAACCCAACAATGGTATCAGAGCCATATTAAGCATGAAATCAATTATGGTTCATAAACTTGAATTTGGGTATTTTTGCTTGGAGCATGATTTCATCAAATTGACTGTTTGGTTATGTTTGGCTTATGATAACTTAGAGTTATGCATGATTAATTTGGATAAAAATTGTTTGCAATGTTATCATGTGATGCGTTTTATTCGATCATCACATCGCCACGATGTATAATCTAACGAATCAGATGAAACAGTCGAAGTATATACTTGGATCATTGATGAGACGGCGGTTCCTTAGCTTGTGTTGTAGCCTAGCTCAGCTGCTAATAGAACTACACCTAATCCAATTAGGATTATATAGATCATAAATGCTTCTTTTGCTGCCTCAGCTGCAAGCAATATTCCATTTTTTTTATACGGCAACAGTATCTTGCTTGGAAGATTTCCAGCTCACTATTCCGTTATTCAAACTAAACATGTACCCTTATTGCGACTTAAGTCGTCTTTTTCGGTTTGGAAACATGCAGTGGTGAACCTAGTCACCTTAAGTTCTCTTTCTCCATATTCTCAGAAAGCATCATTGGTTCATCTAAGATACTCTAGGATGTTCTTAACATCAATCCAGTGACCATCACCTGGATCGGCCTGATTGTGACTTCAGATGCTCAAAGCATATGAGGCACCAGGTCGCGTATATGTTTAACATAGTACGGGCTCTTGGAGAGTGCCAACAACTTTTAGATCTAACCCAGTAGATCTTTATTCCTAGAATAAAGGTTGTCTCTCCCAAGTATTCCATGGAGAATTTTATAGCCAAGTTTTCACCGATTATATTATGGGAATGTTATTGCCGTGAAGCAATACATCATCAATATTTATAGGACATTTACTGTCAGTGCGCTCCCACTAACCTTCTTATATACACAAGCATCATATTCGTTTTGAATGAAATCATATACCATTATTATCTCATCAAAACGTTGGTTCCAAGAATGCCATGCTTGCTTCAATCCATAAATGGATCAATTTAACTTGCAAACCTTGTTTGCATGTTTTGGCATGACAAAACCGTCAGGATGTTGTAAACATCCTCCAAAAGGTTTTCGTTAAGGAAAGCGATTTTGATGTCCATCTGCCATATTTCATAAAGGAAATATTCAGCACTAGCAAGCATTATCCGAATGGATTTAATCATGTCAATAGATAAAAGGTTTCATCGTAGTCGACACTATGTCATTGACGATACCCTTTCTGTACAAGCCTAGCTATGTACATTTATATGTTGCCATCCATGTATGTCTTCCTTGAAGACTCATATAGTACCAATAGGCACAATGCCTTCTGGTACATCAACCAGTGTCCAAACTTGGTTGTATACATAGAATCCATTTCGGACTTCATGGCACTTAGCCATAAAAAGAGTCGATACCTTGTATCACTTCCTCATACGTAGCTGGTTCATCTTCCTCAATAAGATTGATATCTACATGAGGTGAGATCATAAACGCATACCTCCTAAGTTGTTTTCTGACTCTCGCCGACCTACGCGGTTCTTGTGTATTCGAAGATTATTAGTACAGTTTCATCCCTGATGAACTGTTGATGCTCTGTGAGGACTCGGTGCCTGGAACAGTATTACTCTGATTTTCATCGAGTTTTACTTTTCTCCCACTTACCACTGCATATAGGAATTCCTCTTAGGAAACCCGCATGGAGAGCAACAATTACATTGTTCTCTTGTGAGTTGTATAAGTACTATACTTTGGTTTCCCTAAGACAACCCACAAATAGGCACTTATCAGATTTGGGTTCTAGTTTGGTATCATCCAAACATATGCCCAATATTCCCAAATCTTTAGGAATGAGAAACCCAATTTCTTTCCTGTTCATATCTAATACGAAGTCTTTCTAACAGATTTTCATAGAACCTTATTCAAAATAAGTATTGCACTGTTTAATGTGTATCCTCAGAAGGAAATTGGTAGCTCAGAGCGACTCATCATTAACCTTACCATGTCCAACAAAGTTCATTTTCTCCGTTCGGACACACCGCTCAATTGAGGTGTTCCGGGAGGAGTCCACTGTGAAAGAATACCATACTTTTTCAAGTAATCTTGAAACTCATATGTTTAAGTATTTTACACTATGGTCCGACCATAATATTTTTAATATTTTTACTAATCTGTTTTCTAATTCGAGTCTAAACTCTTTGAATTACTCAAAAGTTTCTGACTTGTATTTCATAAGATACACATAACCGTAACGCGATGCTACATCCGTAAAGGTTACGAAGTATTCATATCCACCTCTAGCCTAGCTAGATATGGGCCCACTTACGTCACCATGAACGAGGGCTAACAGATCGGTGGCACTTGTACTTTTACCAAATAAAAGGTGTTTTAGGCACTTTGCCTAATAAACTAGATTTGTAGACATCATTTGAATTTGAATCAAATTTGTCCTAGTATCCACTCTTCGAAAGTGTGGATATACGAGTCTTGTTAATGTGTCCCAGACAACAATGCCACTTTTAAGTCTCAACAGATTTATTCAGTTTGAGCTTTTGTTTGTCATATTATATGTTTGAGATTCATTTATATTCTAAATATAAATATTGTTATTCATATCTAATGTGTTTATCTCAATATCATCTTTATAAACAAAACACTTAGTGTTCTAGAATATAAAGGTATACCCGCAACGGGTTAAACTAGATAAAGAGATAATGTTCCTAGTCAAACTAGATATATTATAATAGTTTCCTAATTTAAGTACATGCCCAAATGGCATTTCCAAAACTTAGGTTTTTATGGCCAAAATAACGACTCTGGTCCCATTTCCAACTCATAGGTCGATCTCATCTGAAGCCAGTCACATGCTAATCAGCAGGTCCCGCACATCAGTACATATATTTTTGCACCACATCCAGTATCTAAAATCCAATTTTAAAACCAGCAGTGGACATGTTTATAACAAACATACCTGAAGTTGGAGCTTTTGTCCGTATTCATTTCCTTCATGTCTGTCTTGTCCATACGGTAGTTACGCTTCTAGTGACCCTGTTTGCCACAGTTTAGGCAGACATCTTGGGATATGTCCTTTGTCTTCCTAGAAGGTTGTGATGATTTAGCTTTGCCTCCTTTTTTCACACCCCCAGAAGCCTTCGGCCAAGCCTTGGCCTTCTGGGATGTCGAAGTAAGATGCGTCTTGCACTTCTTGCCCTTTTGCAAGCTCTGGCTCTGTCTTCTTGAGCATAGCCATTAACTCTCCAAGAGTTTTCTATTGCAATTAGTACTTCTAAGATATAAGAATAGATCTATGAAGATCCTTCAATTTCAATATCATACTATAAGGATCTAATCCTTAGTTCTGACGAAGAAATTAAGGAGTCTTTGCGACAAGCATAAAGGATTGAGCACTAAAGTTTTCATCACGATGAGTCTTCCAATCGGCTCCCAGGACTATCTTGAGGTTCTATTCCCAATCTGAAAATTGAAGCCGCTTAAAGACATTTTCACCCAGGATTATGTTTTAAACGCTAATCTTTCAGTTAACTTGATTCCAATAGTCCAACTATCCAATCAACGATTTCGGGTACAATTGAATATAATGATTACTATATTCTAACTATATAATCAACTACTATTTGATTGGTTAAATTCAAATATATTTATTACTATAATCCAATTATATAATCAACTATAAATGAATTAGTTTGAATACAGTCCAACTGTTTAATTAAAACAACAATTGAATATTAGTCCAACTAATATATATAAATTTTTAATGACAAAAAATGAAATGACCACGTATTGGCAAGTATCTAAACGAAATTGAAAATTTAATACTTGCCTCCCACTATTTTTCGGCGAGCCTCTAACCCTCAGTGGAGTACTCGGGAAACCTAGTTTCCTAGTGGGCTAGGATCCCGTTAAATAACACACAACATTGACTTTGGCCAACAAATTGTATGAAACTTAACTAGGTAGATCTCTAAGATCAATTGGATCCCATCCAATTCCTAGATCCAGTAGGTGGACATCCAAGTCCGAAATATATATCCAATATATGCCAATATATCCGATATATTTCCTAACATTTTTCCTCTGAATCAACTAAGCTTTGGCTTTGGCTCAACAAGCTTAATGAAACCAGTTAATCGTGACCCATTGACAGTGGGAAAGCTTCATAATCGAGGCCGATGAACAAGAAGTGACCTTGACTTTGGCCAATAAATCACAACTTTCCCAAGGCGTACGATATGGAACAAAGCTTTCGTGATTCAAACACATCCGCGATGGACAAAGGTCTTGACTTTGGCCAACAAACCAATGCCAATCTTGGATCTTGAGAGAGAATCACTCAATGGAAGGAAAAACACTTAATATAAAATGAGGGTTTTTGTCGTGATTTGGCAACCAATTTATTATCTTTAATTAGGTCTCATCATACATCCTTAAGCATGCATTCTAAAAGCATAATAAGGCGCGATAAAATTTAATAATGATATGCGGATGGATATATAACAACTTGTTCCTAGAACAAATCTCTCCATTTCCTCTCCCCGGCTAGCATTATTCTAACTTCTACCCAATTACATAATACAATAAAGAAACCTCATTTACATTGATGGGAATTGATGAGAAGAGAATTACAAAGAGTCAAGAGATAAAGGCTGGACACGCAGTTCCAATTTAATAAATTCTAAATTTATTACAACAATTTCCAATTGCCATCACCCATCTAATATCCATCTTATATACATTATTCATACAATATATCCATGTATTCACACAAAGCATGTTATTCAATCAATCTAATCCAATTAATTAATCTTTGAATTAAGTAATCATCCAATGTTCAAACAACGATTTGATTTGCGCGAGTCCAACTCGTTTAAGAATAAGTACTCAAAATGCGTATTCTTGAATTATATCGAACTACAATTTTAAATCTGATTTAATTTGTATTCAATACTAATTCTTATTTAATTCCAATTAAATAATTACACTTTATTAATGTGTCTTTACTACTTAGATTCTAAATCTAATCTTAATGGGTCTCAAATGCCCATTTAACATCCAATGTCAATTTAATTAAAGTCCAATGGGCTTTTAATTAATTCATAAGGCATGGGCTTTGGCTAATATGGGTCAAACCCAAATGCCAAGGCCCAATAAAGTAATCACCCTATTTGCCATAAATTAATTTCGGCCCATTAAGCCCAATTAAATATTTAAAGGCGCATTTATTATATTTGGACTTAACAGAATGGTTTTAGGCCCAATTTGGATCCAATCCAATTGTCTTAAACCAACTTGGCCCAACCAGTCCATAAGGCCCAAATGTAACAACATTAGCCCAATTCCAAATTAAGGACTAATTTATTATATTACAATATTCCAAATATCATAATTTTAATTAAAGTGTATAGCCATAATTAATTAGTTAAATTAACATTTCCAAAACACCAATTTAATTAATTAATCATGCTTTATCATTTTCAATTCATTTCCAACACAATTGAAGCAAAATCAACTCATAACATGCTCATCATCTCACGGCAATTAGGCATTTAATTCATCAATTTTGTTCAATCAATCCAATTAATCACAATCAATATATCTCATGCATTTTAAACACATCCAATGGTCTAAAAAAAACACCAAAATCACCATGACATTTAGGGCTCTAAGTTTTCAGCCTGCTCATCATCAAATTAGGGAAAAATTATCTAATCAATTTTTATCCAATTAATCATGCATAACTCTATGTTATCATAATCCAAACATAACCAAACACTCAATTTGACGAAATCATGCTCCAAGCAAAAATACTCAAATTAAGTTTATGAACCCTAATTGATTTATGCTTAATGTGCCTCTAATACCATTGTTGGGTTCTCCTAGAACATGCCAAGGATCTATTAAGCATAAAATTATGTGAATTAACAAAGTAAGTTGCGGAAATATACTCACTTTGATCGGCTAAGGTATGTAGAGAATATAAAAATTGTGCTCCTTGTGTAGTGCTCCAAGCTCCTCTTTGTATGAATGGTTTAGCTCCAAGCTTGAATCTTTGATTCCAAACTCAAGGGGATAGTTTCCATATCACCTTTGTAGACCCTTTTAAGTGCTATATTTGGAAGAAATTGAAACAAAAATCTTCCTATTGTGAGAAGCATCTCTCGGAAATGGAGGGAGATGAGAGAGAGAGAAGGTTTCGGTTTTTGCAAGTTGTGAGAGAGTGTGATGTGTTTCAATTTTGTTTAATGTATTATTGATTTCAAAAATCAAAATCCATTTACAAAAGTCAAGTTAGTAAAATTTCTATCACAAGTCTAACTTGTGTAAGTTACAAGTTACCAACAAATCCTCACACTTCCATCACCATAAAGGTAAGTGTTTTGACTAGTGATGTGACTTGATGTGGGCCCCACTTAATTCAAAATCCGAGTTGGCTCGCAAAACACATTTCGGTCTCGGGTTCGTTAATTCCGAATTAACGAATTTTTCGTTGCGACTTAATTAAATCAAATTTAATTAAATAATAATGCATTGTAAATTATTACGAAAGTCGCTCGTGAATTAATTCTAAATTAATTTGTTCGCCCGAATTAAAATCCAATTTTAATTCCGCCATGAAATCTAATTTCATTTAATATATCGAATATATTATTTAATCGATTAATTCCAAATTAATCGTTCTCTCTCATTATTTGAATTTTTTTGCCAGATAAATTCTCGCGTAATTAATCCTAGATTAATTTCTCTCTCTCATAATTAATCCCTAAATTAATTCTGTTCGAGTCATACGTCCGGTGAATCTTCGAGAAGCGACCCCATGAGATCCCTGGATATGTTGGCAGTAAATCCGATCGTCGGACTATCCGAACACGTGCATACCTCGTACCACGTTCTTACCGATTTACAAGACATGGTTGGCTTCTAGCAAAGCGCCGTGCCTACCCAATTCTCCAGAAATATTCTTTTAAGGAATATAATCTTTGTCAGGCGTAGTAAACATAGTATTGCGTATTACGATCCAGTATCGGATATCGCATGTTAGGCCTAGGGGTGGAATTGTGTATGCCCCGTACGAAGCATATATCGGATCTCTGGTAACTAGTCTTATAATCGGATAATCATGACCTAGTCATATTATCCTGATGACTGCAGTGTTTAAGAGTACCAGTTCTGTATCCCTGCGTGATCATCATCTCCATATGACTGAAGTGATACTTCCATCTTGACATCACACTCAATACACTATGATTCTCAGTATACCTAGAAGAGGCATACACAAAACCTATTAAAGCCCCCGGACGACCAAAACCAAAGTATATAGATTGTCGCAAGTATAGCGGTGCAAGTCTCAGGTTAAGACCAAATACACCTACCCTGATTCGGATTCCCATAGACACATAGTCATACTACCAATGGGATTTCGAGGGGTCTATCCAGAGCGAAGATGTTTCCGTACCATCGGTAAACAGAACCTCCTATTACACTTGCTCTGGAGTATCCAATACCCAAATATATGAGAACTATGTCGTTACGCTTCTATAACACGCACAAGTGTAATACTAGCCTATTCCGCATTATCGATGTCCAGTCTCGATAGTACTACGACTAGGGATATTTAATGATTAAACCTTACGTGGATTAATATTGTTTCATATCCTATTAATATGGTACTAATCATATGGACTTTTATCATTTATATATCCCGGTAATCCAATTACAAATGATAAAAGAGTAATTTCCTTGTCACATAGTTAATTTGTACAGCAACACCATGTTATGTACAAATAGTGATGCTATGGGTCATAATTGTCCAACAATCTCCCACTTGGCCTATAGTCAATCACTCAAGTGTCCTACACCTGAACTATGTACGGGTCGCTCAAACTTCTACTGAGAAACAGCTTTCGTCTGCGGATTTGCAATGTTATCATCTGATGCGTTTTATTCGATCATCACATCGCTATGATATATAATCTGCGGGTTTACAATAGATTCAGCAGTCAGTAGCAGCTTTAGTCCAGTTGATTACCGTCAGCCGCAGCCACCAGGCCCAAAATCGAAAGCTGCAGAACCCACAATCTCTGTTCCACCACCACCAGTAGGAGTACCAATGGCTCACCAAACAGTAGTTCCTCGAAACATACCAGACCCTACTACATACCGAGTCAGACCTTCTGTTTTGCCTCATGAGCCACCTCTAGTGATTGTTCAGGTTATACAACGACAAGAGTTACGGGTATCTTTACATGATTTCCGGAAGCTTCACCCTCCCATGTTTTCAGGAATAGAGACTTCCTCTGACCCTTGTGGATTCATTGAGGAATCAGATCAGATATGCACAGCTTTAGGGTGTTCTGCGGAGAGAGCAGAGAGTTAGTCAGTTTTCAGCTGAGAGACGTCACCAACACATGGTTTATATCCTTTCGAGATGGTCGGCGTTGAGATTCTCCTCCTCTGACATGGGTTGAGTTCACTACGACTTTTGTGTCCATTTTTTTACCACAAAGTATCAGGGATGCTAGAGCCTGAGAGTTTGAACAGTTGGTACATGGCGAACAAATGATAGTTTCGGAGTATGACATACGGTTTACACGATTATCTCGCTACATCTGATCAGTACAAAGGAAATAAAGGTCTATTTATTCCGCTCCATCCATTTCACAGAGACCACTACCTACACCCAACTTTTAGATGATGACTTACGGTTTGAAGCGCGGGTTAGAGAAAGACAAGCAGAGAGGGAGTCTCGAAAGAAATCTAAATCAGAGGAGAGGACTATGCCGCAACAGAGTGGCCCTAGTAGACAACAGCAGATGTCAGCTACGTCTACGGCACGCAGAGACATGGGTTCAGTTCCAGGAGTCAGGATCGTAGGTCGGCTCAGAGTGTCGCCTCTCGTGCAGTTTCCTCTCCCTTAGTAGCCCAGCCTGGGCGAACCCTACCTAATGTTCAATTTATGGACGAGCACATACTGAGACTTGTAGATCTGGGAGTAGAGGTTGTTATCGGTGTTGAAAAATGGGACATTTGAAGAGAGACTGTCTGGTACTAGTAAAGCAGTTGCCATCTTTCAGTGTCACCCTATCTACACCCCAGCCATAGCCTAACAGAAGTGTATGAGGAGGAAAGCAGAGGACAGACAGTAGGAGGAAAGGGGCAATCGGTTGGTGATCGAGGATAGGTTTCCTGCAGCAGAGTTCAGGCATGGTGTATACATTCACCCCTAGGAGGCGCATGCATCCAATATGGTTGTCACAGGTACATTGCTGATTGATTTTGTGCAAGCAATGGTATTATTTGATTCTGGTGCTATATATTCTTTTGTGGCACCGTGTTTTGTGACTCAGATGGGTAGGGACATCGAGCTTTTAGACTTCCCTATCATTATAGCTACATCAGTAGGAGACCCTTTATAAGCTACACAAGGTGTGAGGCAGTGTTCTATAGACATTGATGGGTACATTTCTTATGCCGATTTAGTAGTGTTGGGTATTTTGTACTTTGATGTCATTCTGGGGATGGATTGGCTAGCTAAGCACCATGCGGTACTTGATTATCGGGAGAAGACTGTTACGCTACATGTTCCCGATAGACTAGTAAAAGTCTATCAGAGGATAGAACTTTAGCACCTCACAATTTGATATCAGTTATGCAGGCATTTAAGTTACTTCATAAGAGAAATATTGGTTACTTGGTATATGTAACGGATAGCAGAGTGGAAAATATAGATCTTGAGTAGATCCCGGTGGTGAGGGAGTATCCTGATATGTTCCCAGACGAGTTGTCAGGATTATCTTGGGATAGGGAGATTGAGTTTTGTATAGACGTTATACCAGGAACCCAGCCTATATAAATTACTCCATACATAATGGTGATGAGTGGTAAATGTATCATTATTCCCACTCATTTAACTTAATATTTTGTATAGTTTCTTGAGTTTTGTGAATATTTTGATGTGTTTTGTGTTATTTTGTAGATAAATAAAGTTTCAGGACTCTCTGGAGGTGATTTGGAGCCAAAATAGTGAAAATTGGACAAAAGGGCATTTTCGTCATTTTTCGCGTCTCGACGCTCAAGCCTTTGGCGTCGCGACGCCTAATGTACGCCGATCCATGCTAACGTCCGCCGGGTCCACAAATCAGAATCTGAGAAGTTTGACTTTGCTAACATGCGCCGTGCCACGTGTCACCACCACAGCCAATCTGCTAACGTGCGCCGTGCCACGTGTCATCATCCTACGGTGCTGACAGTCGCCATCGCCACGTGTCACTCCACGTGTCTGCCACATCATCATCCACATCACCGGTTGACCGAGTCAAAGTGCCACGTCATCACCACTTCATCATCAACCAATCACAGCGTGCCACATGTCACAATCTTATGGTGCCGAAATCCCTTTCGCCACTTGTCGCCATGTCAGCGCCACGTCAGCATAATTATTGAATCAAATTATCTGCAATCGCCACGTCAGAAGATAAGAATCTGAACTGGCCAATCATGCGTTGACACGTCATTGCGTCGCGGTGCAGGAACAAACTTGACGTCGCGACGTTGGGACCTTATTGGGGCCTATAAATAGAGCTCGAAATTTCAGTTTCAGATGTATCTTCCTCTTAATTTCTCTGATGTAAATAGGGAGTTTCCTATCTAGTTTTTTTTTAATTTCAATTTTGTAATAAATTTTAATTACGTTCTGTAATAATAATAATTTACTTTTTTTACTTTTACAATTTTTACTATTCAACCATGAGGAGGTAACTTCCCCCTGCTAGGGTGAAAGGTAATTCTTTTACTATTTCTATTTAGATTAATCTCACTTAAATATAATATATTCACTGTTTAAAATTTTACTTAAAAAGGATACCGCCAGATTGGTCGGTTGGTAATTCATTTTAATATGGTTTAAACCTGACTAATCAAGGATACCGCCAGATTGGTCGGTTGGTAATTAAATTTTCTTACCGCCTATATGGCAGGTTTATTTTGGTTCCGCATTTATGGCTGGTTGGACTTAATTTGACTTAATCAGGTTACCGCCTATATGGCTGGTTGGTAAAATAATCACAAGTTAATATATTATATTAAGGGAGATATCTAAATAGTGAATAGTAAAAGTTGATCCTTTTACCTTAGCATTTTATTTTATTGTAATTTACTTTTCAGCTTTTACTTTACCGCAATTACTTTTCAGCATTTTTACTTTATGTCTTTTACTTTCAAGTTTTTACTAGCCCTAGTTATGTGTTGTAACTAAATTACTTATCTGGGGTTGTGATGACTTTTAATATCACCGGTTTATAAGGGGTTATTTTATAGTTTGGGTAATTTAAAGGTTTACTTATTAAGTCTTAAGCTTAAAGCGTCTTGTTAATTGGCCACTAATAAGATTGATCTGGTAAATCTAAAATAAACTTGACCAAGGAATTTTAGGTTTCAGCTTTAAACTTAATAGCCCACGATCTTCCTTGAGGATAGATAACCCTTTAATAGATTTCCTTACAGGATAAACATATACCTGTCGGACGGGGGTAGGCATAATTGGAACTTAAACTTAATGAATCCAGATAATTTGGTTGACATAGACATATGGTTCAATGGGTTAAACTGGGTATTTACGTCTGACCATCGACAGAGGCTTTGACATAATTTAGTGTTCCAGGTTAGTAAACCGATTTATTACAGAAACATGAAATAACCACTTCATCTTTTAAAAAATATTAGAAGGATTCACAACCCTAAATAGTTTTTAATATTGAATTTTCTTAAACCGACCTTCGTGTAATTTTATTTACTTGTTTTTAAATTTAGAATCATCACCATTTCAAATCAATCAATCAACCTGTTAGATACTAGTAATCATTTGACCTCATAAAATTAATAGATTAGGTATTAAGTCCTCATGGGATCGATACTTTTTATACTACTTGAATGATACGTGCGTTTGTGTTATACGTGTGTGTTTACGCCGGTCAAGTTTTTGGCGCCGTTGCCGGGGACTTATTTATCTTTCACTATTAGTTTTAAGGTTAGATACATTTACTTGTATCTAATTTTCTTTTTACTTATTGTTTTTGTTTTCTTTTGTTTCAGGTTCTCAGAAACTTCATGAGACGAACAGAAGCTTTGAACTTCGACTGCTTGACCCGGAAATTGAAAGAACCATCAGACAGTTGAGAATGGAAAGGCGAGAAGGCCAAGAAGCAATTGTTAACATGGAACCTGAACCTTTGGAGGTTGCACCACCAATTCCCATTCGAGACAGAACCATTCCATTGGTTGACAGACTCATTTCTTGTATTGTACTTTCTCTCTTACCAGCAAATGCGGGTGACATCAAAACATGCATTCAGATTATTCAGCAGTCAGTTCAGTTTGGGGGGAATGCAACTGAAGATCCTAATGCCCACATCAGCAACTTCCTGGAAGTTTGCGGCACTTTCAATTACAACCGAGAAGCTGAAGAAGCAGTGAGACTGCGTGTTTTCCCATACTCCTTGAAAGACAGAGCTAAAGCTTGGCTACATTCACTACCAGCAGGTTCCATCAGAACTTGGAACACTTTAGCCACCAAATTTCTTGCAAAGTACTTTCCACCAGCCAGAACTAGAAAACAGAGGAATGACATCACATCCTTTGTACAACAAGACTCATAAATTCTCTACGAAGCTTGAGAAAGGTTCAAAGATTTGCTCCGGAAATGTCCTCACCATGAGATTCCAAAATGGCTTCAAGTCCAAACATTCTATAATGGACTTTCTGGAATAATGAGAACCACAATCGATGCTGCTGATGGAGGAGCTTTAATGGCAAAAGGAGAAGATCAAGCATGGGACCTAATCGAAGAAATGGCCAACAACAATAATCTGTTTGAAAGATTTTATATTAGATATGAACGGGAAAGAAACCGAGTTTCTCATTCTTGTAAATTTGGGATGCTAGGCATATGTTTGGATGATACCAAACTAAAACCCAAATTGGATAAGTGCCAATTTTAGGTTATCCCAGGGATACCAAAGTATAGTACTTATACAACTCACTAGAGAACAATGTAATTGTTGTTCACCATGCGGCTAAGAGGAATACCGATATGCAGTGGTAAGTGGGAGGGTAGTAAAACTCGATGAAAATCGGAGTAATACTATTCCTGGCACCGATTTCTTAATGGAACACTAAATAGTTCATCAATGATGAAACTATTCCAATAATCTTCGAATACACAAGAAGCACGTAAGTCGGAGAGATTCAGAAAACAACATGGGGTATGGGTTTCTGATCTCACCTCATAAAGATGTCAATCTTTAGAGGTATACCAACTGACTACGTAAAAAGTAGTGATACAAGGTATCGACTCCCTATTATGGCAAAGTGCCATATGATCCGAAATGGATTCTATGTATATCAACCAAGTTTGGATACTAGTTGATGTACCGCAAGGCATTGTGCCTATTGGTACTATATTAGTCTTCAATGAAGACATACATGGATGGTAACATAACAACGTATAAAGCTAGGCTTTTAGCGGAAAGGTATCGTTATCAACATTGTGTTGATTACGATTCAACCATTTAACTGTTGCCACAGTAAATCCATTTGGAGAATGCTTGCTAAAGCTGCATGTTCCATTTATGAAATATGACAGCTGAACGGGAAAATCGCTATCCTGAAAAGGAAACCTTTTGGAGGATGTTTACAACATCATGTCGGTTTTGTAGTACCAAAACTAGCAAACAGGTTTGCGGGTTATTCGATCCATGTTTGGATTGAAGCAAGCATTAAGTTCTTGGAATTATCGTTTTGATGTAATCATAATGGAGTATGATTTGATTCAAAAACGAAATGATTCTTGTGTATATAAGAGGGTGACAATATTGTCTTATAAATAATGATAATATATGTCATTTCTTGGAAATGATATTCCTATAAAAATAATCGGTGAAAGCTTGGCTTTCGAGAAAACTCTCCGAGAACTCGTACATTGAAAAATGTACGTGACCTGGTGTCTCATACGCTTTGAGCATATGGATTCACAAACAGGCCAATCCAAGTGATAATCACTGGATTGATGTTAAGAACATCTGTTAGTATCTTAGAGAACTAAAGATGTTGTCTTAAACTATGGAGATTGAAAACTTGAAGTGACTGGGATCACTACTGCAAGTTTCCTAAACCGATAAAACGACTATAAGTCGCAAAACGGTACCACAAAGTTTGAATAACGAAACATTGAGCTGGAAATCTTCCAAGCAAGATACTGTTACCGTATAAACAACAAATGTGGAATATTGCTGCAGTTGAGGCAGCAATATAAGCCATTTGGGTCGATAACAAATCTAATTAGATTAGATATAATTCTGTTAGCAACTGAGCTAGGCTGCAGCGCAGGCTAAAGAATTAATGGTCTCATCAACGATCCAGATACATACTTGAATATTCATCTGATTCGTTCGGATCATACATCGTGGCAATGTGATGATCGAATAAATCGCATCAGACGATAATTATGAAAATCCGCTGACGAAAGTCTTTTCTTAGCAATTTGAGCCAACATACATAGTTCGGGTGTAAGACACTCGAGTGACTGGCTATAGGCCAAGTGGGAGATTGTTGGACAATTATGACCCATAGCGTCACTATTTGTACAGATCATGGTGTTGTTGTACAAATTAACTATGTGACAAAGGAGATTGCACTCTTATCATTTGTGATTAGATCACCTAGATGTATAAATGATGAGAGGTCCATATGATTTGTTCCTGGATTGAGAATGATATGAGACAGTATCAGTCCACGAAGGATAAATCATTAAATATCCCTAGTCAGAGTATTATCGAGATTGGACATCGATAAATACGTAAAAGACTAGTATTACACTTGTGCGCGTTGTGAGGGCACAATGGCATAGTTCTCATATATTTGGGTATAGGATACTCATGCAAGTGTAATAAGAGGTTGTTTTTTTACCGATGGTACAGGAAACAACTTCGCTCTGGATAGACCCCTCGGAATTCCATTGGTAGTATGACTATGTGTCTATGGAAGTCTGAAATCAGGGTAGGTGTAGTCTTAACCTGAGACTTACACCGCTAATACTTGCGACAATCAATATACTTTGGTTGCAGTCGTCCAGGGCTTTAACAGGTTCTATGTACGCCAATGCTGGGTATATTGAGAATCGTAGTGTGTTGGGTGTGTGATGTCAAGATGGAAGTGTCACTCCAGTCATATGGAGATGATGGTCACGTAGGATACGGTACTAGTACTCTTAAGTACTGCAGTCATCGGGATAAAATGACAAGGTCATGTTTATCCGATTATAGAGACTAGTTACAAGACATCCGACATGTGCTTCGTACGGGGCAGACACAATTCCAGCCCCAGGCCTAGCACGTGATCATCTGATACTGGACAGAAATACGCAATACTACGTATACTACGCCTGATATAGATCCTTTATTCCTGTAAGGATATTTCTGGAGAATTGGGTAGGCATGGCGCTTTGCTAGAAGCCAACCTTGTCTTGTAAATCGATAAACGTAGTACGAGGTAATTACGTGTTCGGATAGTCCAACGACCGAATTTACTGCCAATATATCTGAGGATCTCATGGGTCGCTTCCCAAAGATTCACCGATGACGTATGACTCGCACTCTAAATTAATCTAGGATAATAAGAAGAGAGAGAAAATTAATCTGGGATTAATTGCGGAGATATTTTATCTGGGATAAAATATCATTTAAAGAGAGATAACGATTAATTTGGATTTAATCGGTAAATTAATATATTCGATATATTAAACGAAATTGGATTTCGACGCGGAATTAAAATTAGATTTTAATTCGGGCGAACGAATTAATTTAGAATTAATTCGTTAGCGATGTGAATAGTGATTTCGCTAGGCGTAATCATTTAATTACGTCGCAACGGAAAATTCGTTACTTTGGAATTAGCAAACCCAAGCCCGGGATTATTTACGAGCGCATTCGTATTTTGAATTCGAGTGCGGCACGCAAGTCAAATCAAGCGTCAAATCGCTAGTCGCATCAAGCGTCAAATCACATGTCACTTTGAGTGATGTGACACTTGATTGAGTGATGGGAGTGGTTGAAGCCTTTATTGGCTTTGACTTTTGGAGGGAAAAAATTGTGTATATGATTTATGGAAAATCATTTACCATTTTTTAATGTAACAATTACCTCTCTCTCTCTTTGATTTCTTCTCTCTCTCTCGGTAGCTCACTACCATTTTTCTTCTTCTGGTTTTGCTCAAAACCGAGCAGTGAAGGGAAGCAAGAGGGGGATTTTGTGGCAAAATCACAAGTGCTAGCACACTTACGAGACATGCGAAGGTGATAGGGAAGTCCACCCATGAGCCGGGAACCATTCGACGAAGCTTGGAGCTTGACGAAGGACCACCATTGATGCCAAAACAATAAGCTTGGAGTAGTCCACTGCCACAGTTCACAGTGAGCAGTTTTCAGTTTTTGTTCGTCGCGCGTCGCTCAACCGATCGATGTGAGTATTCCACAACTTCGTTGATTTGTATTCGCACATATTTCATGCTTGTTTATGATCTTGGGACCTTAATAGAAACCAACATGTACAACGTTGAAGGATTTTATTATTTTCTTTGTGTGTTTCTTGATGATGCTCGAAGAAATGGGTTTGTGTCAAAACCTTTAAAAGAACTCATATTCACTGCCAAAACTGCTTCGGATCTAATTGACCAAATCTTAGCCTATGAACCACAAATTGACCTTATCATTTCAAAGATAAATTGGTCCGAAGATGATCGTGGTAAGAGGCGTCGGATTAATCTGGATTTTAACCTTTAATTTCCTGTAGAATTTCAGTTATCCAGGTATTATCTTCTAAACTCTTCTTCTACTGTTTAAGACATTGGGGACAATGTCTCATTTAGGTATGGAGGAGGGAATTAGTTGATCAGTACCTTGTTTTCAGTTTATGTGTTGTTTTTATTTTTAGTCCAAAATTTTTCGAAAAATACAAAAAAATTTCAAAAATTTCAAAAATTACAAAAATATTTTGCGTTTTTGCGTTTTTATTTTGACTAAAAATGTGAAATTGGTAAGAGATAGCTGAGTAAGGAGTTTTCACTCCTGAGACGTATCTCAAACCGATTTCGGAACAAGTTAATTTTAGTTTATTTCCTATTAAATTATTTAATTGTGAATTCTCCATAATACTGACTAAAATGGATCTTCATATGCTCAGTTGGCAGGTATTATCAACATGCATGGTAACATACAGACATGATCTATAATTGAAAAGTTTGTAATATTCAGTGCTCTAGTTTAATTGGAGGAAGCATCTCAAAAAGTGATGGAGTAAAAAAAAGTCTAAGATCCGAATTATTAAGTCCGTAGGGGTGTTTTAACACCTAGTGCCCTAAAGCCAACTGGTTTGGGAGTCACTGGCCCAAGCTCGCTACATGGATCAAAGATGCTGTAAAAATATAAATATCTGAAGTTTGAGTAATTAAGTCCGTAGGGGTGTCTTAACACCTGGTGCCCTAAAGCCAACTGGTTTGGGAGCCACCGACCCAACACTCGCTACATAGACGGAAGGTATTGTATATAAATAAATAAAAATCAAAAATCAAAGAAAAAATCAGAAAAATCAGAAAAATTATTCCATTACTACAAAAATGTGTGAATTCTGATAAAACTTTAGGAAAAAAATATTACTATCCTATCAACTGCACTTATGACTGTTGTGGGCAAAAATGAGTTGTTTAATATTTTATTGGCTGTGTATATGGAGAATGATAAATATAATCGGAGAATTTATTTATTCAGTAATTTAGAAAGAAATAAAACAACTAGTAACTTGGAGTAGAAGTTTCACCTGATTAGTCACTAACTTCTTTATTCTCTTTTCTCTTGTCTTTTTGCTTTTGTGTGCATTAGTTTCACTACCTTCTTACTTTTGTAAGATGTTTGTGGGTATCATTGCTGTAAACCCTCACGAGACTACAACTCGTCCACTAGGGACACCTGGGGGTTTAAAGGCTTGTTGCATACGCTAAATGCAACCGTGATCCCTACGAAAGTGGCTTAGTTAAATTTTATTTTAAAGATGTTTATGTTATTTTATTCTATGTTTTGCTCGAGGACTTGCAAAATGTTAGGTTTGGGGGTGTGATGACTGGTAAATGTATCACTATTTCTCACTCATTTAACTTAATATTTTGTATAGTTTCTAGAGTTTTTTGAATATTTTGATGTGTTTTGTGTTATTTTGTAGATAAATAAAGTTGCAGGACTCTCTGGAGGTGATTTGGAGCCAAAACAGTGAAAATTGGACAAAATGGCATTTCATCATTTTGCGCGTCGCAACGCGCAAGCCTTTAGCGTCGCGACACCTAACGTGCGCCGATCCATGCAAACGTGCGTCGAGTCCACAAGTCAGAATCTGAGAAGTTTGACTTTGCTAACATGCATCGTGCCACGTGTCACCATCACAGCCAATCTGCTAACGTGCGATGTGCCACGTGTCATCATCCTACAGTGCCGACAGTCGCCATCGCCACGTGTCACTCCACGTGTCTGCCATGTCATCATCCACATCACCGGTTGACCGAGTCAAAGTGCCACATCATCACCACGTCATCATCAACCAATCACAGCGTGCCACGTGTCACAATCTTATGGTGCCGACAATCCCTTTCGCCACTGTCACCACGTCAACACAATTATTGAATCAAATTATCTGCAATCGCCACGTCAGCAGATAAGAATCTGAACCGGCCAATCACGCGTTGACACATCATCGCATCGCGACGCAGGAACAAACTTGGTGTCACGACGCTGGGACCTTATTGGAGCCTATAAATAGAGCTCGAAATTTCAATTTCAGATGTACCTTCCTCTCTAATTTCTCTGATGTAAATAGAGAGTTTTCTATCTAGTTTCTTTTAATTTCAATTTTGTAATAAATTTTAATTTCGTTCTGTAATAATAATAATTTAATTTTTTTTACTGTTACAGTTTTTACTATTCAACCATGAGGAGGTAACTTCCCCTGCTAGGGTGAAGATAATTCTTTTACTATTGATATTTAGATTAATCTCTCTTAAATATAATATATTCACTATTTAAAATTTTACTTAAAAAGGATACCGCCAGATTGGTCGGTTGGTAATTCATTTTAATCTGGTTTAAACCTGACTAATCAAGGATACCGCCAGATTGGTCGGTTGGTAATTAAATTTTCTTACCGCCTATATGGCAGGTTTATTTTGGTTCTACCTTTATGGCTGGTTGGACTTAATTTGACTTAATCAGGTTACCGCCTATATGGCTGGTTGGTAAAATAATCACAAGTTAATATATTATATTAAGGGAGATATCTAAATAGTAAATAGTAAAAGTTGATCCTTTTACCTTAGCATTTTATTTTATTGTAATTTACTTTTCAGCTTTTACTTTACCGCAATTAATTTTCAGCATTTTTACTTTATGTCTTTTACTTTCAAGTTTTTACTAGCCCTAGTTATGTGTTGTAACTAAATTAGTTATATGGGTTGTGATGACTTTTAATATCACCGGTTTATAAGGGGTTATTTTATAGTTTGGGTAATTTAAATGTTTACTTATTAAGTCTTAAGCTTAATGCGTCTTGTTAATTGGCCACTAATAAGATTGATCTGGTAAATCTAAAATAAACTTGACAAAGGAATTGTAGGTTTCAGTCTTAAACTTAATAGCCCACGATCTTCCTTGAGGATAGATAACCCTTTAATAGATTTCCTTACATGATAGACATATACATGTCGGGCGGGGGTAGCCATAATTGGAACTTAAACTTAATGAATCCAGATAATTTGGTTGACATAGACATATGGTTCAATTGGGTTAAACTGGGTATTTGCGTCTGACCGTCGACAGAGGCTTTCGCATAATTTAGTGTTCCAGGTTAGTAAACCGATTTATTACACAAACATGAAATAACCATTTCATCTTTTAAAAGATATTAGAAGGATTCATAACCCTAAATAGTTTTAAATATTGAATTTTCTTAAACCGACCTTCGTGTAATTTTATTTACTTTTTTTTTAAAATTTAGAATCATCACTATTTCAAATCAATCAATCAACCGGTTAGATACTAGTAATCATTTGACCTCATAAAATTAATAGATTAGGTATTAAGTCCTCGTGGGATCGATACTTTTAATACTACTTGAACGATACGTGCGCTTGCGTTATACATGTGTGTTTACGCCGGTCAAATGGCCCCTGTAGAACTTAGGGAGTTGAAAGCGCAGTTATATGACTTGCTGGATAAGGGCTTTATTCGCCCCAACGTGTCCCCGTGGGGTGCTCCGGTGTTGTTTGTGAGGAAGAATGATGGGACACTGCGACTATGCATAGATTATCGGCAACTGAATAAGGTGACGATCAAGAACAAATATCCACTGCCAAAGATTGATGATCTATTTGATCAGTTACAGTGGGTGCAGTGTTTCTCCAAAATCGATCTACACTCGGGTTATCATCAATTGAAGACTAGGGAGAGTGATGTCCCGAAGATGGCTTTTCGAACAAGATATGAGCATTACGAGTTTTTAGTAATGTCATTTGGTTTGACCAATACCCCTGCAGCATTTATGGATTTGATGAATAAGGTTTTTAGACCTTTCCTAGACTGGTTCGAGATATTCTTTATTGATGATATCATGGTGTATTCGCGTAATGAGCATGAGCATACGAAGAATTTGCATCAGGTGCTGCAAACACTGAGAGAACAAAAATTTTATGCTAAGCTCTCGAAGTGTGAATTTTGGTTGACTAGTGTGGTATTTTTGGGCATGTGGTGTCCAAGGAAGAAATTGGGGTAGATTCCTAGAAGATTTAGGCTATTCCGAATTGGCATCGACCAAAAAGTGTAACGGAGATTCGTAGCTTCTTGGGATTAGTGGGGTACTACATGAGGTTCGTAGAGAATTTCTCCATAATAGATGCTCCATTAACGCGACTGACTCAAAAGAATGGGAAGTTTGAATGGTCTGATGCTTGTGAGAAGAGTTTTCAGGAACTCAAACGCTGATTGACTACTGCTCATATTCTTGCACTACTAGCGGGGTCGGGAGGATTTACAGTGTACTGTGACGCTTCCAGAGTGGGTTTTGGCTGTGTATTGATGCAGTGGGGGAAAGTGATTACTTATGCTTCCAGACAATTGAAGCCTCATGATCAAAATTATCCCATTCATGACTTGGAAATGGCTGCAATAATATTTGCTCTGAAGATATGGCGGCATTATTTTTACGGTGAAAGGTTTGAAATTTTCACCTATCACAAAAGCCTTAAGTATATCCAGAGCCAAAAGGAGTTTAATTTGAAGCAGATGAGATAGGTGGAGTTGTTGAAAGACTATGATTGCTCTATTGAATACCATCCGGGCAAAGTTAATGTTGTCGCAGATGCCTTAAGTAGGAAGTCTATTGGAAGCTTGCCTTATTTGCCAATTTAGAGATGGCGCCCAATAGAACAGATGTAGAGTTGTATGTTGGATGGAGTGAACTTCCAAGTGATGACACAAGGTGGGTTGTTGGCGCAGATTCAAGTTAAATCCACCCTCGTTGATGAAATCAGATTTTACAAGAATCGGATCCTGAGGTGCAAGGGATTATATGTCGATTACAGTAAGGTATGGAGGATGAGTATTATTTAGACGGTGAAAATCTCATCAGGAAACAGAATAGAATTCTTGTTCCTCCAGTTCCAGAGTTGAAACGTTCGATATTAGAGAACGGCCATACTTCATCTACACCATGCATCATGGGATCACCAAGATGTATCACGACCTTAAAGATCTGTATTGGTGGGATGGCATGAAAAAAGATATGGCTGAATTTGTCATAAGGTGTCTCACTTGTCAGCAGGTTAAAGCTGAACATCAGAGACCAGTTGGGAAGTTGCAGAGTTTAGACATTCCGGAGTGGAAGTGGGAGAAGATCACTATGGACTTTATCGTTGGGCTTCCCCGTACCTCGAAAGGGTGTGATTCTATATGGGTAATTGTAGATAGATTGACCAAATCTGCACATTTTCTTCTAGTTAAGACTAGTTTCACAACAGCCCAGTATGTTAAACTGTACATGGATGAGATAGTGTCGTTGTATGGAGTACCTATCTCAATTGTCTCTGATCGAGGTCCTCAGTTACCTCTAAGTTTTGGAAATCATTTCAGGAGGCTTTGGGTTCACAATTACGCTTTAGCACAGCCTTTCATCCTCAGACGGATGGTCAGTCAGAGCACCATACAGACTTTAGAAGACATGCTTCGGGCTTGTGTAATTGAGTTTAAGGGTAATTGGGACCAGTATCTGCCACTTATAGAATTTTCTTATATAATAGTTATCAAGCAAGTATACAAATGACACCATTCGAGGCTTTGTATGGACGGAAGTGCAGATCACCAGTTGGATGGTTTGAAGTCGGGGAGTAGAAGTTATTAGGACCAGATTTGGTACAAGATGCCGTGGAAAAAGTAAAGTTGATCAGGGAAAGGTTGTGTATGGCTTAGATTCGCCAAAAGAATTATGCAGATTATCGGAGAAAGGATTTGGAGTTTGGTGGGGGATTTTGTGTTCCTAAAAGTATCTCATTTTAAAGGAGTCATGAGATTCGGCAAAAATGGTAAACTCAACCCTTGATTTATCGGGTCGTTCCAGATACTTCAAAGAGTTAGAGGAAGAGCTTATGAACTGGCGCTCCCACCCAACATGGACAGGATACATCCAGTTTTCCATGTATCTATGTTACGGAAGTATTTGTGTGACGAATCTCATGTGTTGGAGCACCAGACAGGTTATATTCATCAAGACTTATCTTATTTGGAACAACCAGTATCATTTGTGGGAAGAGAGACAAAGAAGCTACGATCTCGATGGGTTTCTTCAACCAAAATGATTTGGCAACATTACAAGGAACAAAAGGCTACTTGGGAACCAGAAGAAGCATGAGAGAGCAATATCCCCAACTTTTCACGGATGAATGTACACACCACATCCTTAAACATTTTGATTCGAGGACGAATCATTTTAAGGGGGGAGAATTTGTAATGACCCTAAATATTTTTAGTTCGGCTAGGGACGCAGAGGATTTTCTTTCCCGGGTTAGTAAATAATTTCCGGATCGACTAGAAACAACGAACATTTACCTAATTGTAGGCGCAACTTTGTTTTGTTTTTTTTATTAAGGCCCAACTAAATTAAAGAGAAAATTAAGAAAGAAGCCCAAGGCCCAACAACTAACAAGCATAATTACCTAGATTTTTCTAGAAATTGACTAAGTAAATAAAAAAAAAGGAAATGCTCTCATTTTTTGGTTTTGCCGTGAGAATGCAGAGAGAAAGATGGAGCTTGCAAATTTTCTTGGCATATACTTGAAGCTTAACAAGAGTATTTCATCCAAATAACCCTAAAAGAAGATAAATGAGATCATGGTGTATTGTTAAGGAAGAAAGAAGTTGAAATAAGGTAAGGTTACTTGACCCAAATTTTGGTGTTTTGAATTTTGATAGTTGGATGAGTGAAGTGTGTTGTGGACTCAATGATAATGTAGTTTGGGTGGTTTTGTATGAAGGAATTAATGTATGGGGAACTTTTCATGTCTTGTTTTTAATTAAATTAATAGGAAAGAATGATAGAGTTTTGGTGAAGATGAGAGGTTGGGAGTGTAATTGATGATTATGATGTGTTAAAGATGTATTATTTGTTTGGGATTGTGTGGGAATGGATTTGGGGGATAACCATGGAGAAGCAAAAATCTGGTCCTGGAATTGGCGTCGTGTCGTGACGCAAACGAGGCAGAGACGAGCATTTGATTAACACGAGCGCGTCGCGACGCAGATGGGATCAGTGTCACGATGCAAACCTAAAATCAAATTTTTTTTCAGAAGTCGCAACACGTAACTAAGGGTCTGAATTTTATTTTACATTTCATTTAAGTAATAGAAAATGTTCTAAAAGAGTAATCCAACTAGGTTAAGGAACTTATTTTGATTTCGAATCGTATTTTATAACTTATGATTCTAACTCAGTGTATTCCATATAGATACTCATCAGGAGCCGCGTTCACCCCCAGGGACGTGAAGGGAACTTGACCGGACTTCAAATCTGTGAGTGGAGATTCATTTTTCTTATGAATTGATTTACATTACTCGTTTTTTATTAAGATTTGTTTCAAGACTTATTTTTAAAGCTTTAGGGCGTTAGCCTTATTAAATTATCAACTAATTTTTATGTAAGGTTTGATTTGAAAGTTTTAAAGTTTAAAAGCAATACTTTTATATTTTTCGAGGCATAGGGGAAAAACCCACCTCAGCTATTACTTATGGAATTGATGGACAGAGATCGTGTGCACATGTAGTTCAGGGCTAAGGGCACGGCAATATGTAACGCCCATAGACCCTAGTTTCAGAGTCAGGTAGTAGCATGGATCAGCACTACCGGCTCTAGTTCAGTGGCTTGGGGGACGACGATACGTAATGCCCCAAGACCACTAGTTAGGCGTATGAGGGGACGATGATACGTAATGCCCCCGTGTGTCACGTTTTCCACAGTACCAGAGATTTTCTTCATAGAAAGTTTTGAGAAAAGGCTTTTCCTCAGCTTTAAAGAAAAGAATCAGTTTTCAAACAAAGTTTTCAAAAGCATTTTAAGAATAAATGATTTTACTCTGATTTACTGATTCAGTTTCTTATTTTGTAGCTCCACTCACTGAGATCCTCAGGACTCACCCTCTACCACTTCCCAGTTCTTTTGCAGGATTCGTCTTTTGGTGAGCCATGTGCTACTTTTGGAGACCTAGTTCAAGGACAAGTGTTATGCTGCAGTCACTAGTCAATGGGTCCACTTTTTCAGATCTATATTCATATAGAATTTAGATCTCTTGGATGTCATTTTGTCATATCATAGACATGTATTCGATGATATACATATATTATATATACTTTATATACTCTCAGATATGTATATGCATATATTTGGTTTCTTGATCTCGCATTTAAGTTTATTTTGGTTATTAAATTACAAGTGTGATTGAGAAAACATTGCATAGCATTAAGATAAGAGCATGTGTTCTAGTGCATGAGTTAGAGGCTTAAGCGACAGTGGGGTCTGTTGCTTGCCGGTAACATTCGCGTATTGGGGATGTTACTGTTGGACAGTTATGACCCATAGCGTCACTATTTGTACAGATCATGGTGTTGTTGTACAAATTAACTATGTGACAAAGGAAATTGCTCTTTTATCATTTGTGATTAGATCACCAAGATGTATAAATGATGAAAGGTTCATATGATTAGTTCCTGGATTGAGATGATATGAGACAGTATCAATCCACGAAGGTTTAATCATTAAATATCCCTAGTCAGAGTATTATCGAGATTGGACATCGATAATGCGAAAAAGACTAGTACTACACTTGTGCGCGTTGTGAGGGCATAACGGCATAGTTCTCATATATTTGGGTATAGGATACTCATGCAAGTGTAGTAGGAGGTTGTGTTTTACCGATGGTACGGAAAACAGCTTCGCTCTGGATAGAGCCCTCGGAATTCCATTGGTAGTATTACTATATGTCTATGGAAGTCCGAATCAGGGTAGGTGTATTTGGTCTTAATCTGAGACTTGCACCGCTAATACTTGCGACAATCAATATACTTTGGTTTTGGTCGTCCAGGGCTTTAACAGGTTCTGTGTACGCCTCTTCTAGGTATATTGAGAATTGTAGTGTACTGGGTGTGATGTCGAGATGGAAGTATCACTCCAGTATAGTGGAGATGATGATCACGTAGGATACAGAACTCGTTCTCTTATATGTTGTAGCTATCGGGATATTATGACTAGGTCATGTTTATCTGATTATAGAGACTAATTACCAGAGATCTGATATGTGCTTCGTACGGGGCAGACACATTTCCAGCCCCAGGCCTTGCACGTGACATCCGATGTTGGATCGAAATAAGCAATACTATGTATACTACGCCTGATACAGATCACATATTCCTGTAAGGATATTTCTGGAGAATTGGGTAGGCATGGCGCTTTGCTAGAAGCCAACCTTGTCTTGTAAATCGGTACAAACGTAGTACTAGGTACTTACGTGTTTGGATAGTCCGACGACCGGATTTACTGCCAACATATCCGGGGTCTCATGGGTCGCTTCCCGAAGATTCACCGATGACGTATGACTCGCACTTTATTAATCAGGGATTAATTATAAGAGAGAGAATTAATTTGGATTAATTACAGAGATATTTTATCTGGGATAAAATATTATATTAAAGAGAGAGAACGATTAATTTGGAATTAATCGATAAAATAATATATTCGATATATTATACGAAATTGGATTTCGACGCGAAATTAAAATTAGATTTTAATTCGGGCGAACGAGTTAATTTAGAATTAATTCGTTAGCGACGTGAATAGTAATTTTGCTAGGCAAAGTTATTTAATTAAATTAGATTTAATTACGTCGCAACGGAAAATTCATTAATTTGGAATTAGCGAACCCGAGCCTGGGAGTGTTTGCGGGCGCACTCGCATTGCGAATTTAAGTGCGGCCCACAAGTCACATCACGCGTCACATCACTCGTCATTCAAGTGATGGATGTCTTGTCACTTTGAGTGATTGACAACCAGTCACTATTCATGAGTGATGTGAGTTGTTGGAAGGAATTAATTGCCAAATTTTTGGCTCCAAAATTGGTTGACTTTTGGAAAGACTATTACAACTTTTTGGATTTGATTTTTGGTATTAGTTTTGGAAATTAAATAAACCAAAAACACATTACATTTTTCCTTCCATCTTCTCTCTCCCTTTACACGGTTTGGAACTATTTCCCTCTCTCCCTCTCTCGGCTTTGAAGCCTTTTTCTTTCTTCCATGGCCGATTGGATCAAGGATGAAGATGGTGATTTTTGTGGCAAAAATCACCAAGAGCTAGCACTCAAAAGAGGACATACAAATGTGATAGGGAACTAATTTCGTGAGCATGGAATACACATCACAAAGCTTGGAGCTTGGGACATCCATGGCCGAAAATGGAGGAGCATAAATGGAGCTTACTGCCGAGAACTTGGAGGGAAAAACTTGAAGTTTTTGTTGTTCCTCACGTTGCTCAACCGCTCAATGTAAGTATTCCGTAACTTTCTTTGATGTATTCATACTTGTTTCTTGCTTGATAATGATCCTTGGGACCTTAGAGAAACCAAACAGTTACATCTATGTACTGTCTAAGCTAATTTGGAACAATCAATCCTAAAATATACGATTTCACCCTCAGGTTATCATCCTTTCAATTTTCAAATGTCTCCCACTCTTCGGGAATGGAATCATGATCGATTTTGACATGTAATGGATTGAGCGTCAGATAGCTCAATCGCTCTAACTCCAAGACAAGGCGAATGTTCATTTTACCCTCAAAGTAGTTTTCAACTCCTTTTAATTTATTGGAATCCATAAGTCGTGCTAATGGATTTGCGTCAGCCATCTACAAGACAATAATAAAAAATAGCAAAATATTTTTATATTAATATAAAAATACTAATACGATTATGGATTTTAAATCTGTTAGTGCCCCCACTACTTTACGTAATTTTGTAATCTCCCTTAACAGAAAAATAGAAATTTGATAATCAAATTTCATAATGGGAAGTGGATCCCATGACATTTACTTCAGCCTCATAATAATGATGGTCTTAGCCTTCATAGATTCATTAGGTAGACCTTATAGGTCAATCACATCCATGTGACTCCTAGATTTGGTCATGAATTGTTTCTTATCCTTATAATAATGACGGTATTGGATTAAGACGTATTCTAGAAGTATACTTGTCAATATGCACTAATGAGCCTTGTAACTACACCCTCACAATGATGGCGGTATTAGGTGACTACATCAACTCATCACGATGTATCTAATATTTTACCGGAGCGACCTAAGTTCCGACCACTTATACTCTCACAATAATGATGGTATTGGGCATAAGTAATAAGAACTCATTCATCTATGTATTGACAAGAAGAATCATCCAATAATACTATAATATTTTTAATACTATCACTTAAAATAAAACAATGACCTAATAATGAGAGATTTATGACAATCAAGTCATTAACATGCTTGGGTCAAACTAATAATTTTAACTTAAAACATGCACTGCATATCTAATATGACTTATGCATACTTAAATTAAAATTATATAGGCGTAGATTCAAATAAATGTCAAACATATAACAACATGACTTTCTATTTAGAACGTGTTATGTGGTTAAGACCTACTATGATACCATTTTATTGGGGTGGATAAGGAACCCCTAAGGTCAAATCGGAGCCCCACACAGTGGAAACAGATCTAACACATATATAAAGAGAATGAGTGTATTTTTAAATAATAAAATGGAATATTATATTCCATTACGAGTCCATAGAAACAATGTGGGATGAATCAGAGTTGCCCAACTATTTTTTACCAAAGAGTTGATAATTAGGGTTTTTAACCTAATACATTTTCAATCTTTTTGAAAGAATTCCAAAACACCCAAAATCTAATTTTTTTTCTTTAAAATCAAAACCAACATCAACACATTTTAAAATTAAAATTATGCTTTTCAAAAATATCAAATATTTTACAAATGGCTCATCTACAGTACCCCATGGGTATTTGATACCATTGGCTCAAACATGCAACTTTTATCATTAAATATGCAACTTAAACCATTAAACATGCAAACTCTGCCAATAAACATGAAACTTTTCAAAACATGAAATTAATTGCATGTTTATTAGTAGAGTTTGCATGTTTAATGCTTAAATTAACATGTTTATACCCAATGGTATTTGATACCCTTGGCGTAACATGGTAGTGGCCTTTTTCAACATAAATTTATTCAAAATACATACATGCGTAAATTTTTGAATCTAAAATACAAACCAGATAAGAATACCAAAAAGAACTAACAATGAACAATTCTGAATCACTTAAATGTAGTCAAGTGATTAAAGAATGGTAGCCATAACTCCAAGTTTTTATCTAGAGTTCAAAACTCCAATTTTGTGTTTCATGTCCAACATGCACAAAATTTGACCCAATCACAAGTATATTGTGTTTATGCTTCCAAAATATCTATACACAATTCATTAACCTAATTTCAACTTTAAGATATGTTATTATGTATCAAATACATAATACATCACTATATGATTTACTAATGATATCAAATCATTAATGAAAACATAGGTTATTAGAGTACATCAAACTTACCTAGCAAACTTGAACCAAAGATCTAATATTCTTCTCCTTGTTGAAAAATTTGGAGAACTTCCAAAATTTCTGTCACAAATATTTTCTTTAGGTTAACTTCTTCTAAAGCCCTAATCAAAAAAATTGCTCAAGCTTTCCTTTTATAATCAAGCTTATATATTTTTTAATTAATAAAATTCTAATCATATTTTAGGTGGGCTTAATACAATTTTTCTAAATATACATATTAGGTGTAACTAATTAACTTTGTCTACCACTTTATTAATCCAAAGACTAACCATTTGATTAATCCAATTAAACCAAACCAAATATACATATTATTTCTTATTTTGTAATTACCAAAATATCTTCTAATTGTAGAGATATTCATGAAATTATAAAAAAAGGCCCATGTGTGATTATTAATTTGGATTAATCCAATTAATCACAATTGGTCTAGTAAACAATTAATATGGTCCAATAATACTTAATTAATTTGATTGATAATTATAATATCAAATATTGTTTATTATGAAACATTATCAGCTATCCAAGTGCTTAACGGGTACACTTCATATTGTGGAACCCTATAAGTTCACACACATTCGTCATATAAGACTAGCTTATATGTAAGCAATTCGGCCACCTCTGAATTTGCAAAGAACATGAACGACCTTTCTGAACTATACAAGTGGAGGTCATCATATATGTTTAACAATCCTTCAATCGTAGGCTATCCAAATTGTGCTTAGGAAACATAGATTATACCGTCAAGTTTCCAAGACACATATCTCATATTGTCGAAATATCCATAATTTTTTACAACTAATCAGAATACTATTTCTGATGTTGATGCAATCAACCCTAGGTGATCGGCTTTGGCCAAAGTCTTAAGAATTATGACTCACTAACATAGATACTTTAACCCCTTATGGTACACATACATGCCGACGGATCCTATCTTGATACACACTTGATTACCCAGTGCATCGGTCCACACCCAACAAACATCTAATGGTTAGACCATGAAAAGTCTCTGACATACATGGCATCAAAGTTGGAGGATCACATACAAAATCAATGCTATCCAATAGTCAAAGGATCACAAATGCTACTCGACTCGAGGAGATTCCTATTGATAGTGGTGTGTACTTCAAACTATCAGGGTAGGTGTATTTGGTCTTAACTTGAGACTTGCAACACTAATACTTGCGACAATCAGTATACTTTGGTTTTGGTCGTCCAGGGCTTTAATAGGTTCTGTGTACGCCTCTTCTAGGTATACTGAGAATCATAGTGTATTGGGTGTGATGTCAAGATTGAAGTATCACTTCAGTCATATGGGGATGATGATCACGTAGGATACGGAACTGGTACTCTTGTATGCTGCAGCTATCGGGATAATATGACAAGGTCATGATTATCCAATTATAGAAACTAGTTACCAGAGATTCGATATATGCTTCGTACGGGGCAGACACAATTCCAGCCTCAGGCCTAGCATGTGACATTAGATACTGGATCGTAATACGCAATACTACGTATGCTACGCCTGTCAAAGATTATATATTCCTTTAAAGAATATTTTTGGAGAATTGGGTAGGCACGGTGTTTTGCTAGAAGCCAACCATGTCTTGTAAATCAGTAAGAATGTGGTACCTGGTACGCACGTATTCGGATAGTCCGATGACCGTATTTACTGCCAACATATCCATGGATCTCTTGGGTCGCCTCCCAAAGATTCATCGATGATATTTGACTCGAACAGAATTAATCTGGGATTAATTATGAGAGAGAAAATTAATCTGGGATTAATTATCAGAGAAATAATTAATATGGGATTAATTGCGTCGAGAATTTATCTGGGATTAGATTCATCGAGAAGAGAGAACGTGATTAATTTGGAATTAATCGGCAAAATAAATTTAATGGTGAAATTAGATTTTACTATTTAATTTATTTAATTGGGCTAAAATAATATATTAGATATAATTAAATGAAATCGGATTTCAAAGCGGAATTAAAAATAGATTTTAATTCAAGCGAACGATTTAATTTAGAATTAATTCGCAAGTGACTTTCGTAATAATTTTGCTGGGCATTATTATTTAATTAAATTAGATTTGATTACGTCGCGACGGAAAATTCGTTTAATTGGATTAAACGAACTCGGGCCCGAGTGAAGTTGCGTGTTGAGTTAGCCGACTTAAATTCGGAATTTAAAAGTGGTGGGACCCACTTCACTTACTTCAACATGTTAGACATGTGATAGAAGTTGTTAGGCTTAAATCTTGGATTTGATTTGTTGAAAGTAAATTTGACTTTACTTATAACACACTCAAACCAAATCCTATACTCAACATCAATATAAATTAACTTGTTGACTTTGGAAGCTTAGCTTGTTACTATTCACAACATCCTCTCTTCTTCCTTGGTAAAAACCGTGAACCTCAAGCTCTCTCCCATGGATTTTGTTACAAAATTCAAGCATGCTAGCACATTAAGGAGTCAAAGGAAGGTGATAGGGAGACTAATCTGAGAGTTTAGAACTCGATCTCAAGCTCCGAAGCTTCCAACACATCCAACAAAGTAGAAAAAGTTTTGAACTCAATCTGATCAATGTGAGTATTCCGCAACTCCATTTGATTAATTCACACACGAATCACTCTTAGACGATCTTAGCATGTTCTAGGAACACTAACAATGGTATCAGAGCGATCTAAGTTTGATTTGGAATTCTAGGGTTCATGGACTTTAATTTGGGAATTTATGCTTGGAGTATGTATTTTCTTAAATTGATGGTTTGGTTGAGCTTGTATGATGTTCAATTGAATTTGTACATTGTTGGAATTGTGAAAAATTGATAGGATTAATTTTCCCCAATTTGTATGCCTTGGCCGAATACATGACCTAGAGTGCTCATGGTTAATTTTTGGAAATTTAACAATTGGATGTGTAGATGGCATGAAATGTATCTTAGATGTTGATTTAATTAGATTGAAATCAAATTGGATGTTAATTTTATTGCCATTGCCGTGAGCTTTGTAGCATGTTATTAAATTGATTTTGCTTCAATTTGTGTTGGACATGAATTGGAAATGTAGAGCATGATTAATTGAATTAATTAGTGTTTTAGAAGCATTAGATTAATTAATTAATTATTGTAATTACATTTGAATTGAATTAATTTGTAATTTTGAATAATAAGTTAATTTAATTTATTGTATTTGGGCTTAATGGGCTTGGTTGGGCCAAGTTTGGTTTAGGATAATTGGTTGGATCCAATTGGGCCTAAAACTATTTCCATAAAGTCCAAATATGATAATTGGGCCTTTAAAATTTTAATTGGGCCTAAATTGATTTTTGGCATAGGGTGATTCCTAATTGGGCCTTGGCATCTTGGGTTTGACCCATAATTGCCAAAGCCCATGCCTTAAGAATTAATTGAAAGCCCATTGGACTTTAATTGAATAGTATTGGATACTAATTGGGCCTTTGAGACCCATAAAGATTGGATTTGGAATCCAAGTCTAAAAGGCACTATTGAAAGTGTAATTATTTAATTTGGAATTAAATATTAATTAGTATTGGATACAATTTAAATTGGATTTAAAATTGTAGTTCGATATAATTCAAGAATACTTACTTTGAGTATTTATTCTTAAACGAGTTGGACTCGCGCAAATCAAATCGTTGTTTGAACATTGGATTGGTCACTAATCAAAGATTAATTAATTGGATTAGATTGATTGATAACATGCTTTGTGTGAATACTTGGATGGATGTATGAATAATGTATATCGGATGGATAATAGATGGGTGAGGGCAATTTTGGAAATTATTGTAATAAATTTAGAATTTATTAAATTGGACATGCGTGTCCAGCCTATTATTTCCTTATCTCATTGTATTTCTCTTCTCACCAATTCCCCTCAATGTTAATGAGGTTTATTTAGAAGTATTATGTAATTGGGTAGAAGTATGAATAGTGCTAGCGGGAGAGAGGAAATAGAGAGATTTGTTCTAGGAACAAAGTTTGTTGTATATCCATCTGAATATCATTATTATTTTATATTCGTGCCTTATTATGCTTTAAGAATGCATGCTTAAGGGTGTATGATGAGACCTAATTAAAGATAATAAATTGGTTGCCAAATCACGACAAAAACCCTCATTTTATATTAAGCGTTTTTTCTTTCATTGAGTGATTCTCTCTCAAGATCCAAGATTGGCATTGGTTTGTTGGCCAAAGTCAAGACCTTTGTCCACCGCGGATGTGTTTGAATCATGAAGGCTTTGCTCCATATCGTACGCCTTGGGCAAGTTGTGATTTGTTGGCCAAAGTCAAGGTCATTTCTTGTTCATCGGCCTCGATTACGAAGCTTTCCCACTGTCAATGGGTCACGCTTAACTGGTTTCATTAAGCTTGTTGAGCCAATGCCAAGGCTTAGTTGATTCAGAGGAAAAAGGTTAGGGAATATATCGGATATATTGGCATATATTGGATATAAGTATCGGACTTGGATGTCCACCTACTGGATCTAGGAATTGGATGGGATCCAATTGATCTTAGAGATCTACCTAGTTAAGTTTCATACAATTTGTTAGCCAAAGTCAAAGTTGTGTGTTATTTAACGGGATCCTAGCCCACTAGGAAACTAGGTTTCCCGAGTACTTCACAAAGGGTTAGAGGCTCGCCGAAAAATAGTGGGAGACAAGTATTAAATTTGCAATTTCGTTTAGATATTTGCCAATACACGCTCATTTCAATTTTCGTCATTAATTATTAATATTCAGTTGTTTTAATTGAACAGTTAGACTGTATTCAAACTACTTCATTTATAGTTGAGTATATAATTGGATTATAGTAATCAATATATTTGAATTTAACCAATCAAATAGTAGTTGATTATATAGTTAGACTATAGAAATCATTATATTCGATTGTACTTGAAATCGTTGATTGGATAGTTGGACTATTGGAATCAAGATAACCGAAAGATTAGCGTTTAAAACATAATCCTGGGTGAAAATGTCTTTAAGCGGCTTCAATTTTCAAATTGGGAATAGAACCTCAGGATAGTCCTGTGAGCCGAGAAATTACTTTATTTGATAGAGCGACCTCTCGGGCCTAAGCCAAGGAGTTGAGTAAATAGTAGAGCATGAGCTTTGGAAGACTCATCGTGATGAAAACTTTAGTGCTCAATCATTTATGCTTGCCGCAAAGACTCCTTAATTTCTTCGTCAGAACTAAGGATTAGATCCTTATAGTATGATATTGAAATTGAAGGATCTTCATAGATCTATTCTTAGATCTTAGAAGTAATAATTGCAATAAAAAAAACTCTTGGAGAGTTAATGGCTATGCTCAATGAGACAGAGCCAAAGCTTGCAGTTGGGGCAAGAAGCATAAGGCACATCTTACTTCGACATCCCAGAAGGCCAAGGCTTGGCCGAATGCTTCTGGGGGTATGAAGAAAAGGGCAAGGCTAAATCGTCACAGTCTTCTAGGAAGACAAATGATATATCCCAAGATGTCTGCCTAAACTGTGGCAAACGGGGTCACTGGAAGCGTGACTTCCGTATGGACAAGGCAGACATGAAGGAAGTGAAGACGGGTAAGGCTCCGACTTCAGGTATGTTTGTTATAAACATGTCCACTGCTGGTTTTAAAATTGGATTTTAGATACTGGATGTGGCATAAATATATGTACTGATGTGCGGGATCTGCTGATTAGCAGGAGACTGGCTTCAGTTGAGATCGACCTATGAGTCGGAAACGGGACGAGAGTCGCTGTTTTGGCTGTGGGAACCTAAGTTTTGGAACTGCCATTTGGGCATGTACTTAAATTAGGAAACTATTATAATGTATCTAGTTTGACTAAGAACATTATCTCTGTATCTAGTTTAACCCGTTGCGGGTATACCTTTATATTCTAGAACACTAAGTGTTTTGTTTATAAAGATGATATTGAGATAAGCACATAATATGTGAATACAGTATTTATATTTAGAATATAAATGAATCTCAAACATATAATATGACAAACAAAAGCTCAAACTTTATAAATCTAATGAGACTTAAAAGTGGCATTGTTGTCTGGGACACATAAACAAGACTCGTATATCCACACTTTCCAAGAGTGGATACTAGGACGGATTTGATTCTAATTCAAATGATGTCTACGGATCTAGTTTATTATGCAAAGTGCCTAAAACACCTTTTACTTGTAAAAGTGCAAGTGCCATCGATCAGTTAGCCCTCGTTAATAGTGACGTACGTGGGCCCATATCTAGCTAGGCTAGAGGTGGATATCAATACTTCGTAACCTTTACGGATGTGGCATCGCGTTACGGTTATATGTATCTTATGAAACACAAGTCAGAAACTTTTAGAGTTTCAACACGAAGTATAAAAACAGACCGGCTAAGTATTAAAACATTACGGTCGGACCGTGATGGATAGTACTTAAACATATAAGTTTCTTGATTACTTGAAAGAGTATGGTATTCTTTCACAGTGGACTCCTCCCGGGACACCTCAATTTGACAGTGTGTCCGAACAGAGAAACCGAACATTGTTGGACATGGTAAGGTTAATGATGAGTTGCTCTGAGCTACCAATTTCCTTCTGAGGATACACATTAAACAGTGCAATACTTATTTTGAATAAGGTTCCATGAAAATCTGTTAGACAGACTTCACATTAGATATGAACAGGAAAGAAACCAGGTTTCTCACTCCTGAAGATTTGGAAATGCTGGGCATATGTTTGGATAATACCAAACTTGAAACCAAATCGGATAAGTGCCTATTTGTAGGTTGTCCTAGGGAAATCGAAGAATAGTACTTATACAACTCACAAGAGAACAATGTAATTGTTGTTATCCATGCGGTTTTCCTAAGAGGAATTCCAATATGCAGTGGTAAGTGAGAGGAAAGGAAAACTCGATGAAAATGGAGTAATACTGTTCCAGGCACAAAGTCCTCACGGAACACCAACAGTTCATCAGGGATGAAACTGTACCAATAATCTTCGAATACACAAGAACAGTGTTGGTCGGAGAGAGTCAGAAAATAACATGGGAGGTATGGGTTTCTGATCTCACCTCATGTAGATATCAATCTTATTGAAGAAGACGAACCGGCTACGTATGAGGAAGTGATACAAGGTATCGACTCCTTTCATGACAAAGTGCCATGAAGTCCGAAATGGATTTCATGTATACCAACTAAGTTTGGACACTGGTTGATGTACCAGAAGGTATTGTGCCTATTAGTACTATATGAGTCTTCAAGGAAGACATACATGGATGACAACATACAAATGTACATAGCTAGGCTTGTACAGAAAGGGGAACGTTAACGATATAGTGTCGACTACGACGAAACTTTTTCACTTGTTGCCATGATTAAATCCATTTGGATAATGCTTGCTAATATTGCATATTTCATTTATGAAATATGGCACATGGATGTCAAAACCGCTTTCCTTAACGGAAACCTTTTGGAGGATGTTTATCAACATCTTAACGGTTTTGTCGTACCAAAACAAGCAAACAAGGTTTGCAAGTTAAATCGATCCATTTATGGATTAAGAAAGCATTGCGTTCTTGGAACTAGCATTTTTATGTAATCATAATGGTATATGATTTAATTCAAAACAAATATGATTCTTGTGTATATAATAAGGTTAGTGGGAGCGCACTGACAATAAATGTCCTATAAGTTGATGATGTATTGCTTCTTAGCAATAACATTCCCATAATATAATCGGTGAAAGCTTGGCTTTCATAAAATTCTCCATGGAATACCTGGGAGAAGCAAGCTTTATTCTAGGAATAAGGATCTATTGGGATAGATCTAGGAAGCTGCTGACAACCCTCCCAGAGTTCGTACATTTTTGAAATGTATGTGACCTGTTGTCTCATATGCTTTGAGCATATGTAGACGCTATAAGGCCAATCCAGGTGATGGTCACTGGATTAATCTAAAGAACATCCTTGAGTATCTTGGACGAACTAAGGATACTTTCTAGAAATATAAGGAAATGAGAAATTGAGGTGACTAGGTTCACCGCTGCAAGTTTCCAAACCGACAAAGACGACTTTAAGTAATGATAAGGGTACATATTAAGTTTGAATAATGGAACAGTGAGCTGGAAATCTTCCAAGCAAGATATTGTTGCCGAATAAATAACAAAAGCGGAACATTGCTACAGCAAAAAAAGCATTTTGGATCTATATAATCCTAATTGGATTAGGTATAGTTCTGTTAGCAGCTGAGCTAGGCTACAGCACAGGCTAAAGAATTTTGGTCTCATCAATGATCCAAGTATATGCTTCGACTATTTCATCTTATTCATCAGATCATACATCGTGGCGATGTGATGATCGAACAAAACGCATCTGATGATAACATTGCACTTCCGCTGACAAAAGATGTTTCTCAACAGAAGTTTGAGCGAACTTTACATAGTTCAGGTGCAAGACACTTGAGTGATTGGCTATAGGCCAAGTGGGAGATTGTTGGACAATTATGACCCATAGCAACACTATTTGTATAGAACATGGTGTTGTTGTACAAATTAACTATGTGACAAAGGAAATTGCTTTTTTATCATTTGTAATTGGATTACCGAGATACATAAATGATAAAAGTCCATATGATTAGTACCGGATTAATAAGATATAAGACAATATTAATCCACTAAGGTTTAATCATTAAATATTCCTAGTCGTAGTATTATCGAGACTGAACATCGATAATGTGGAATAGACTAGTATTACACTTGTGCGCGTTATGGAAGCGCAACGGCATAGTTCTCGTATATTTGGGTATCGGATACTCATGCAAGTGTAATAAGAGGTTCTGTTTACTGATGGTACAGAAATAGCTTCGCTCTGGATAGACCCCTCGGAATCCCATTGGTAGTATGACTATGTGTCTATAGGAATCCGAATCAGGGTAGGTGTATTTGGTCTTAACCTGAGACTTGCATCGCTAATACTTGCGACAATCAGTATAATTTGGTTTTGGTCATCGGGGGCTTTAACAGGTTCTGTGTACGCCTCTTCTGGGTATACTGAGAATCGTAGTGTATTGGGTGTGGTGTCAAGATAGAAGTATAACTTCAGTCATATGGAGATGATGATCACGCATGATACGGAACTGGTACTCTTGTATGTTGCAGCTATCGGGATAATATGACAAGGTCATGATTATCCGATTATAGAGACTAGTTACCAGAGATCTGATATATGCTTTGTACGGGGCAGACACAATTCCAGCCCCAGGCCTAGCATGTGACATTAGATACTGGATCGT